>JAUZNK010031768.1:0-11137 GCA_035046665.1 Euphysa ruthae
TAAATATATATATATATATATATTGAAATAATCTATTTATTTATATAAAATTAAAAACTAAAGCGCAGTATCCAGGGTTCGAATTCTCCTTCGTAAACAGCTTCACAGTTTTTTTCTAATCAAGGATGCCTTCTCTCCCTCCCTTTTTAAAGAAAATTTTTAAATAACATACCTTTAGAATGGCTCTCATAGCTATTTCTAAAATCTTTACAATACCCAAGAAAAATAAAAAAAATATATATGTTAAGCGCTCAACATGTTATATCACTTACCAATTTACAAAAACAAACACGAGCATGAAAGATGAATGGTCTATAAAAAAACATTGATCTGAAAAAGATGCGTAATTAAAAGCAATGCAATGCTTTCTTTCTTCATTTAGCAAACATTTGGAATTACAGCGAAGCTATATTTTCTTTCAATATACCATCTTAAATTTAAAATTAACTTGCGGACGAGAGCAAATGTGTTTACACGCTTACAGTCCAGGTGTTTAAAACCTACTTAAAAGATCAACCGAAATAAAATAAGCTGCATGCTTGTAAACAAAATAATAAAGTGATTATATTTTTGTGGTTTTGACAGGACTGGTAGTCATGAATAATTAATAAACTTAAGGTTAAATTGAAGTAAACTTAAAGTAGATAAATTGTTTATTCATTTTGTAGTAGTCTTACTTTTAAAATTGCAAGTATTGTTTTTGTAAACCACTAATCCTATCGAACATTGGCCATTGACCGCCGAGACTTAGAACATACATCGCTACTTCTACTGTGGCATGGTTGGTACACCTGTCTGTTAAAAGCGAAATGTAACGACACTCTTCAAGTTCTTTCAACAGTTCTGGAATTAATTACATCGATCACTTCCGCAATCGCTCTATCATTTTTATATTTTTCACTTTTTACTTCACCATTTATTTCTTGCAGAAAAATCAAATCGTTTATACGGGTTTTCATATTTTGCTATGTAATATGCTGCTCGGAAACGGGGTTTTAGGATTTTTTTTTGAACTCCGGTATTTAATTAATCGTTTAGAGACAGGTAAAAATATTAAGCAGATGCAATTTAAAAAGTTTTTAGTTTAATTGAAGATAGAAGGCTATAAACAATACTTTTAGAAATCATAATTTTTTATGGCAATTTTTTTAAAAAATTAGGTTCGCTATTCCTAACTTTACAAACAATTGCTTCGCAATTTCCTTCCCCTTCGCCAAATTGCTTCGCAATTTGCGAAAGCGAAGCTGAGAATTCGAACCCTGGTATTTATTTTCTACAGCTGCATGAAAAGTTTCAAAAATTTTCAGAACAGACAAAAAAAAAAACATAAAATGCACTTAATAAGCAATTGATAGTAATTAAAAAAAAATATATTATGAAAAAATCAAAAATCAAAAAATATAAAACGATAGTCACAGAATCTTAAAAACCAAAATTTAAATAGTGTCATTTTTCCAGCTTTATCCAAATAAAAACTATATATTTTTCATGCGATTCTCTATAAATTAATTTGGAAAATAATTGAAAGTACTAGCAAAAATTAGTTTTTTTTTTCCACTACAAGGTAGAAAACTAAAACAAGAGACAAAGATAAAGCAGGTCTTACACAAAACACAAACTGAGAATAATATTGGTTGACATTAGACTAAAAAGATTGGAGATCATAATCACAATGAAAGCAATCAGAAGGCAAAGAATTCCACAATCAAACAGTACATGGGAAGAAACTTGATGAATAAAAGGTTTTGTGAAATTCAGGGATCTGTTCCGTTAAAGGATGAGTGGCAGATGTAAACCTTTTGGTCCTTGAGAAAACCTTAGTGAAGCTGTTATTCTTTCAAATCATCAGAACAGTGTCCACGCAAATACATTTAAAACAGTTACAATTAGGCTGCATTTCTGTGATGGGAAAGTGATTGAATATTCAAACCAAGATAATACGCTTTTAACAATGCCACACGTCTTTTTAACGCTTGTTGTTGTTGTTATTAATATCTTGCTTATAAAGAAAGAATGTTTTTTTTTTCAAGCGATGGAATAAGTATAACCTTAAATGAACAATATTTTGGAGAATACAACGACACTTTTCAATGTTCTTCTCTGTGGAATTTCAAAGAAAGAAATATTTTTCGTATTTATAATCACAAATCATTCAAAAAGTGTATATTTTTCTTGCTGTTGTGGAGATGCTGAGACAATTCCTGGAACGACAGATTTACACAACTTCATTACAACCAGAGGTATGAAAACCTTCCACCATAGCATCCAAGAATTACTAGGTAACTTTTATCAACTAGAATTTCTTACGAAAGCTCATTCCCATATTGACTTCATGTCTTTCTCTAAAACACATGTAGTTGATAAAACTTTTAACGACAACGACGACCTTTATCACATAGATAGATATGAATATTTAAAACGAAACAGGCAGGAGGGTGAAGGCGGAGTAGTTGCAATTTACATTAAAAATAAAGAGTCAGTTCCTTAATGAAGAACTCAGATTCTATAAATGTGCAAAACATGATTACTAAAGAATCATGCGTGTTAATAAGAATTTGCATTGATGGTGACACCTGCACTAACTTTCAGAGCTATTTCAAAGTAGAAATAACATTATACAGACACAAAACAACAACTGCATTGTAAAGCTGTAGCCTGTTTAATTGAGCTTTGCAAAGAAATAATTCTATTACACAGGTGCAAAGTTATATAACGATCTTCTGATTTGTACAAGAAGAGAGGCTGACAGGATTTGTTATCATTTTGGTTAATTTTATTATATATTATTAAAATTTTGTTTTAATTAATTAAATTTAATTTTTAACCTAACAAGATAAACATTGATAGTGATATAATTTTATTTTGCTGAAGTTTTTATATCCTGTATAAATATGTTTTAATAACAATAATAACCAATAAGGTTGAGTATAACTTTTTGAATTTGCCAAAGATATAGAAATACAGCAGAGGCTCCCGCTCAAAGATGACAGCAATATTCAATACATGATCGAACGATAGCTTTATAAATATAAAGTATACTCTCAGGCGGAATAAAGTGCCACACCCAGAATAGAGATCCAACCTACATGGCAGTAGATTTTGCAATAGATTCAATGTAAGAATTCCAAGAAAAATTATTTGAGAACGTTAAGCCTAACAATGCAATCTGCATAGATTCAGTGAGTTGGCTACCATTCATCAGCACAGATAGAAGAAAAGAAGCCATAATGCGGTTAATGAAAAGAAGCTTGGTTTTTGAAGTGTTGAACGATACCAACCATTTTTCACCCCATTCAACTACAGTACGAAGATCATCTTCTAAATCAGCTGCCATTTCAACCTTATCAAAGGTATCGTTTGTCTTCCCTAAGAATGAGTACAAAGTAATATTATCCGCATATGTAGCAAGCTTACAAAGAATACTATCAGACAAGCCATTAATGAAAATTAGAAAAACAGTAGGTCACAGAACAGAACCTTGAAGGACACCACAATTTACAAACAGTTCGAAGAGTAGTAATCGAGGAGCATCTTGATCTCTCTGATTGATAAAAAAAAACTTAATTACATTCAAAACTTCACAGCTCTCATATGACTTCACCTTATGGACAAGCCCAGCGTGCTTAACATTTTGAATGCCTTAGAGATGTCGAATTCAATCTCACTGGATTCATCACAAGCATCAAGAGATTGAAAGAAACGTTCACAGATAACAGTCAGAGCATAAGTAGTGACCTACCAGAACGAAAACCATACTAATGAACAGAAAACAGATTTAATGAATCTAAGTGATGAGTAACACATGAGTCAAAAACCTTACTTATGATTAAAAGATGACTGATAGGACAATATTTATGAGGATCAGATCGCTCTCCAGAATTTTTGAATACTATGACAATAAATGTCTATTTCCAACAAGAGGGAAAAAAGGATTCAGCGATACACTTTTTAAACAACCTGCAGAGAATTGGAGAAATTTCTGAAGATCACTATGCATATAAAGTAATAAATATGTTGTTTTGGCTCATTGTAACATTGCAGAGATCTTAAAGATTAAAGTTTTGGCTCATTGAGATCTTAAATATAGGTGAATGTGTGAATATCTGCCAATAGTTTTAGTTTCTCTTTTTCAGATTTCATCCTTAATGAATTTATTAAAACTGTGCCGGTAGGTGTAAAAATATCATTTGTTGGAAGGCAATTTCAGCGGATTTGATTCTGAAACACATAATATACAAAAGAAGAATTTTCTTGTATGTAAATGTGGCCACAATGAATAAAGCTGAAGATTCTAATTCTAGGCAAAAAATAGTTTTTTTAAACACATGACAATGAAAGGTCAAATAATCCCTGTTTTATTTTTGAGACATTTGAAATTATCAAACAATCTAAATAAAATTAAAGCAAGTATGTGATAACTGTTGATTTATGGATGCATTAGTACATAAAAAATTTGAAAAAATATTTAGATTCAATTTTTATAAATTGTGAAAGAAAATGGTACTGGTTTATAGAAATTTTTCAACCATCACTAGTCATGGTATGCAAAGAGTTAAGAGTGAACAAAGACATCATTTAGAAATGCGAGAAATTTTTTTGAGATTTTGCTAAAAAACAAAGTTTTTTAAGGAGAAAAATAGTGGTGTTTAAGAAAAAAAAATAGCTTCTCTATTCACAGAGTATATAAATACAAACTGTCTCAAAAACCAATGGAAAATAATTGCACTGCAAAATCAAGCACCATATTTTGAAAATGATCGTTATTTTCCTATGAATCTAAATGGCAAAATAAAAAAATTGGTGAAACCTTTTGTTTTATAGTTGAATAGACAACCTTAATGGCACTAAATGATGGAAGAGGATTTGAAAAAAACATTTCCTGAAAAATATCCCAACAAAATAACAACTTGACATACAAGACAGGGTATTTAATTAAAATACAAAATAACATCTTTAATATTTTTTGGCATAAAAAAACAACAGATTCTCTTTTCAAATAACAAAATTTGCTTTCTATTTATAAAAGAAATGATTAGTTAATTTAAGCTGGCTTGAATTTAACCTTTATAAATGCTCAGGTTAAAGACATTATAATATCAGATGTTCATGAAAAACTGGAACTTTCAGGCCTCAAAATTACCCTCGGCATGAATGCTGCAGCCTAGATACAAGTCCTTGGCAAAAGATTTTTTTCTAATATTTTCAAAATTTGGAATTTGAATTTAACCAATTAATAAATTTGTTTTTTCCTCTTTTAAGAAAGAAAAACGAGTCTTTTCAAATTTATTGCGCTAAAAACAAGTATGTGAGTCCTCTCATTTAGAAAAATATGATTTTTATCTTAAAAGTACAATCTGCATATGAAGGTGGGAAAAATAACTTACATAAAAAAAAATTATTTTTGTGTTGAGATTTACTTAGCAACTTCTAAGTGTACTTCATATTTTACTTATAGTTGTACTTATACTTATAGTAATAAAAATTTTAAATTAGCTATTTTTGCTTCAATTATAATTCAACATTTAATTGGAATACTTAAAGACCCACCCCTAATACAGTGAAATGGATTTCCACACACCAATTAGCCAGAAAACAAAACAAAATGAAATATACAGAAACAAGTAAACGTTCAAAATTGGAATGAAATATGTGCAGTATTCTTAAAAGTTTCATAGACATAGTTTTTGCATAAAATTGGACCTTTAAAACCAATTTTGGGATAGAAAAATTTACACACATCAGACAATAAGACAATGAGCATTGTGTTGATCATAGACCAAAGTAACTTAGGATACATTTCATTAACTTAAAAAATAAAAACTAGATAGATTTATAAATAAGATCTGTAATCTAAAAAACATCTACACAAAAATATTGTTTAAACAAACATTATTATAAAATTATATAATTTTCAAAAGAAATCTGGCTCATTTATGCAGATAAAAGGCATATAATTTGCTTTTTGAATACAAAAAAACTTTTAAATAGCTGAAATACGCCAAATCCTTTTTAAATAAATTCAGAAAACAAACATTTAGGTCAAAACCAAGCTGACTCACTAGAGGATGCAAAATTCTTTAACTGATGAAATATATAAGTTTCAAAAGAATGAGCAAACTTTTTTAGAAAAGCGTGTAACAGATTGCAGGTTGCACCCATTGACATACAGAAGGAAATTTTATAGGCTTATACCAGATAAAAAATACTTACATTTTTAGACCTATGGGCTATTCTAGAAAATGACCATCCCTTTTGGATAGTTGGACAGATAAGTATTTTTTTAGTCAGTGAAAGAAAATTTTTTGTTACACAATTGCTGTAGATATTCGCTAAGTTATCATATGTTAAAGGGAAAAATTAAAAAGCAGCAAAAGAAACACCTGCAGTCTATAGCTTTCAAAACAATCCAATGGTTAATGGTGTACGTAAAATGAGTTTTGAAGAATAGTTATTTTTAGCAATTAACTGACATTCAGTGACAAGTTTTTACAGTGAACATTTGCGCACAAAATAATAAATGGGTAAAAAAAATTGGCCTTAGCATGCTACTTAACCTTTTTTATCAAATCATTGTATTAGGATTTTCAAGTTTTTCTATTATGTTATGTACAGCTTCTACAAATCCATGTTTGTATGCAACCATATTTGTATCTCTAAAGACAAACGCATCTTCACCAATATTAAGCTTTATCCACTGTATTGATATAAATGGAATAAATTTAACTATGTCGCATTTTTTAAATCCCACTATAGATTCTTTACTGATTATTTTACCCTGTTTGGTAACTACCAACTCCATATTGGGCATAAGCACACCACATCCTATAACAGATACTTTCCCATATTGTAATGTTTTTGTAATTTTGTTTGATCGCTCGCTAAGTGGTGTAGTACGAGCCGCACACAAATATCCAATGGTGAATTCGGGTGACTGGACATGTTTAGGAAGTTGTGCTTCAAAATAACAAGTAAACCAAGAATGTGCTATAAAAAAAATAGTCTTTGAATGTCAAGATGAACTGAGACATTTACATTGATTTTCAATTCATGATTCAATGATGATATCAGAACAGCCAAGTTCTATATAAACCAAAAAATAAAAAATACTACCATTTCAGAGCTGTTTTAATTAATTTTAGATTTTTAAGATTAGTTACAACTAAAATTTTAAGAAAAGATTGCATGCATGTCCCAAATTTTTTAAAAAGATTAATCTTTAGATAATATGAAATTTGAAACAATTGTGATGAATTCTCAGTACATTTCAGAACATGTGGTTCTCATACTTCAGCTTTTGCTTATTAATCTCAACGAAAATTCAAATCACAAAATGGCTTACACATTTTGTATGAGCTTGTGAATAAATAAAACTTACCTAATAAACTATTTGTATACAAATATGTTATAAATTAAATACTGTACTACCTAAAAATTTATTTGGGAAAAATGCCACAATCTTAATGTGGCATTTATATAAACACTTTCAGCAAAGAACTATCAATGATATGACCTACCCCAAAACATTTTAAATAGCAGGTCTACTCTAGGATTATGAATACCGGTCTTCCTACTGTCTTTGTCTGTCTGGTGAGTATAAGATGCCCATATCAATTTAGTGCTTGTCTCAACTGAGAGTACCAAGATAGTAGTTTCCTGATTGCTACATTGCCGACTGGTAGAAAGGAGCCAGAACTCTTTGTTGGCAAAAGTTGTTAAAAAAGGTTGCAGTTGCTTAAGCAAAAAGTTCATAATTGATAGGCAAAATAATACACTGAGCTGACTTTCTGTACAAGTTCTTCAAACAAGGCTGTAAGACATCTTTTAAGCCCAATGTTATATTATGATAATTAATAGTAAATCTAAATCAGGCTGTGAAACATCACCCAAACCTGTATATGAGCTACCTATCCATAGGAAATTGTTTTGTCCTACAAAGTTTCACTAAAAACTTTTGAAGTAAACAAAAGTAAAATCAGAAAATTTTTTCTGTTTGGCAAACCAGCAATCAGTTTATGGGTGTTAATAATTGCTTAGTATTGACTCAGTACTTTAGAATATAAACCAATACTGTAAAAATTACCCCCAAGCATACAACGGTTGAAACGGTAAATTGAAACTTATTCTAAATTCACAAGATTAACCCAGCTGATAGCTGATAAAAGAAAATAGAGATACTGAATAGAGATAGATTTGTAGAAAAGCATGGTTTTATTATTTAGTAGGAATTATATTTCATCCAGATATTTTAACTTAAATTATTTTTAATGCTTGTTAAATCCTACCAACACTAAATTACTTTGTAACTTTCAATTAGTTATAACCTTATTTTATCTTTTATTTTGTATTTGTTATTTTTTTTAGTGTATAATTTTTATACCATTTGAAATCTTATCATAAACAAGAATTTTTAAACAATAGATTTTTTTTTTTTGCGCACTATCCATGATGAAGATATGAACCATCACAAAAACTTGCAATAATTTTTGTTTTCACGAATTTCTCAATACTGTACAACACAAAACTATATGTTTATAAAACTTTAAAAAAAAGAACCAAAGATAGAAGACAAAAACATAACTTTCTGTGAAGAATTTGGTCCATTTTAGGTGTAGATCAACTGGGTATAATAATATTCTCAAGATATTTGAGTATTTTGAAAATCAAATTGTTGACAGGAGTTTTAGAAAAATTGAAAATTGCTGTTCCCAAGCCTGAAGTGATATTCGGGACATATAACGCAAAATAAGATTTTTTAGCATAGTTCTGGCATTATGACCCTTAACTTTACGCAGAATTTTAGAAATAAACTGCTCTAGGAAAAAATGAACAGATAGACAAGCAAACAAAAAATGGAAGAATGTATAGGATTCTGTTTTTAGGGGTCCAATAAGCTCACCATGTACGTTTATTGATGGGTAATCTATCTGTTGTGGAAGTTGGTAGGTGCCGTCTTGTTCAGATATTGAAAACATTTGATGAACATCATAAATGCATTGGTAATCATCTGGTCTTTTACACCTGCAGATAAATATTCAAAGAGCAATATGAATAATTTCAGCCAGAAGTATAGGCTTTTCTATGATACCATTAAATGAGTAGCTTACAGTACCATGCAGAAGTCATAATTTAAAAAAGAAAAAAAAAAGTAAAACATATAAATTTACCTTAGCCCGAAATTTTAAAATCAATCCTCAACTAAAACATATTCCTTCTTTAAAAAACATCTTTAAGCAAAAAAAAAAAAAAAAAAAGTAAATAAATAAAAAATATACTTTCATTTGATATTTTATTATATACATATATAACATAAACATCAACATTCCTCCAATAATACATGGAACTAATAAAAGATTCTAACTAAAAACACCCTTTGCTTGACAAAATTTCCCAAAATTTATTCTCCAGTGTGATATTAAATTTATTTTTTGTGAAATTTTGAGCGAGGGTTCATCATTGTTATGATAATTTGGTTTTGCAAATTTGTTGTGCAGCGTGAACAGATTACCATGCAGTTCATAAATTTTCTTATATTTAGTTTCTTGTAAATAAAATTGACACATCCTCACAGAATACATACAGTAGCCCATTATTAACAAGAGCTTTAACACAATCTTAGTGGAATCAAAGTGTAAGAAGATGATATAGGTCAACCGAATACCTCTTTCATTTTTTTACGACATTAAAAAAATAACAGCAGTGGGTCAAAAAATGATCTCTATGGCCCTAGAACTGCATGCATAACTTTAATATTTACAAAAAATTTTTAGGAAAAAAACTGTGTTTAGGCATAAAATGGTTAGATAGGCATTGTGTGCTCAGTACTAAGAAACAGGCCTTGCTGCCAAAAACAACAGCTTTTTAAGAAATTTTAAATTACAGTTAATGAATGGCCACTGAGAAAAGAGGAATGGGTATAAGTAATTTTATAGGACATTTTTGGTATTTTCAGTGGTCCAATAACCATCTCAAGCGTAAAGTGACAGGAGAATAAATAACCAACCTAGCCTGGTTTTAAAAATATTGAAAAGGCACATAGATTATTAGTAAAATTTCAATATGAAATTGGTATTAGCAGCAACAGTTAATCTTTATAGAATATAGAAAAAGGCTGACAAAAATATGTGTGGATTACCTCCTATGGGTAAAAAGTTTTCTTAAACTGTCTTTTTTTTCAAATACTTATCTAAAGACATAAATGGTAAATATTACCTAAGATCATCATTATGGAATGAAAAAGAACAATACTGTCCGGCAGATAGGGAGATTGCAGGATACCAATACAGATCTGTATCTAATTTCATTGATACTGGTCCCATGTCTTTTCCATTTATCCAGAAAGAAACTATACCATCCCATGATAACAGAACGCTAATTATATCACCTGATTGCCACTCTCTAAAAAAGTAAAAACCTAACATAGAGATTTTTAAAAAGATGGTAGGAGCAGCCTTAAAAAATTGGCTAGAGGGCACATATGAAAATGGTAGCATTTTACTATTTCATTTTTTTAACAAAACCTAATTTTAAACAAAAAATGCCATAAAGAATTATGACTTCTAATTAGAAGCATTCTCTAGAGTCTTCTGTCTTCAATTAAACTAAAAACATTTTAAATTGCATCTCCTTATTATTTTTACTTTTCTCTAAATGATTAATTAAATACCAGAGTTGCTATTTCTGTCACCGTTTCCATAGTTTGTTGTGTCTCATATCTTCACCCCCACAAGTAAATCTTATGTTAAAGAAAATCTTCAAATATATAAAGGCTGATTCGCATTGAAGATGGAGATACGAAAAAAAACAAAAAGTGTTTAATTTTGTACAACAAAGTGTAAAAAAATGTGGTGTTGTAAAAAATAGTATGAATAATAGAAAGAAAACACAACACAACATATTTCTACAAATATAATAAAAAATATAAAATACCACTACGTATCGACCCACCAATATATTTGAAATCTTTCCTGATAAATCGATGATAACCATGCACGATATCCAAAAAAAGAGAATGCAATCGAGTTTCAAAACAATGTTAAATAATCAACATCAAGCCTTAAAACATACATTAGAGATAGAAAACGAAAACAAAACATTGAATTTTCTATATGTAAATACAATAAATAGTCAAACAGGTAAA
>JAUZNK010031779.1:0-18695 GCA_035046665.1 Euphysa ruthae
AAACTCAGAGATAACATGGAAATAAATTTCCGCCAGAGGTGGGAGTCGAACCCGTAACCTTTCGGTCCGGAGTCAAATGATCTCACCACTGTGCCAACTCCACTTAGATCGTTATAGATTTTGCCACCCATGTAATTGAATCCATTTCTTCCAAATTTATACACCGGGTAGTCTAACATTGAGTTTCGTATTTCGTGTAGATTGAGAGTGCTTCATCTTGACAAAATAATTTCTGACGTTTGGACAGGTGTTTTAGCTCAAAATTTGGTGCACTAGGTTACATGAACAATTTTTTGTTATGCTGATAATCAAGTTTGTTGGTTTTGTCGTTTGATTTTTGCACTACTAGATTCTTCTATTTACTCTAACGATTTTAGAGCAATAACTGTATCATAATTTCAAAGCTCACAATGCCACTTCTTTCAGGGAGTGAAGCAGTTGTTTGGTTCATTATTGATAATCTAGCTGACATCATTTTCCTCAAAATAGTTCGAAATTTCTTTGATTAATTTGATCTTAATTGTGTTCGTTTTCAATAAAATAGAAGTTGCTATCATCGGCATAGATTGCAGTGTCATTTACAAATTTTATTATATCACAATGCTTTAAACGTTTGGCAAATTCATTAAAAAAGTAAAAACATCAGTGGTCCGATTATTAACCCCTGTGGCTCCCTGTAATAGACAGCTTGCTTTTCAGAAGTATAAACATCCAGTTCAACACTCTGTCTATGATTAAACAAATAATTTTACAAACGCTTTAGCTAAAGGCCATGAAAATGTAATCAACAAGTTTAACATTATCAACATGTCTTCGTATTAAGTGTATAAAAAAGGTGGTGGGTACAATCCTGGACGTTGATGGTTGAAGTTTTTAATGTTGGTTTTTATTTTAAAATGGCAGTTACTGTTATATAATGGTCCATGTTATTTGTGGGCTTAGTATTTAATATATACAATGGCATTATTTGATTAGTCAAATAGCTCTTTCCCCTTTATCACGCCCCCACCCCCTTCCCCCCAGCACAATGTTGTTGTAAGTTCATGCCGTGCTCTGGAGTGTCAGTAAGGCTTCAACATTGTACTGGGGACAAGGGGAGACATAAAATTCAAGATTATTTAGACCAGTGAGACTGTATTTCCCTTATATCTATATTTATCTCAACAAATTTGTATTTCGGTTTCGCTTTATCATTAGTGCTTTGATTTCGGTTGTTTTCGGTAGTTAGCAGTGGCATTTTTTTGAAAAGCAACAGTATTTTAATGACTTTACATAATTTCTCAAAATTCGATTTACTGCTAACATATTCTTATGGTACTGCTGTTTTGAAGTCTTGATTTTATTGTTACTGATGTTTCTAATTTTTTTATAGAAGTTCCTATTATTTCCATCATTAGATTTTCGGACTTTTCTTAAAATTGAATCATAAATTATTAATTTACTAGAGATATGTATTGGTAGACGAAAAGGTAAGGTGGTGAAGTTTCTTTTCTGTTGATTCTGTTGATTTGTTTCGCGAAGCGTAACCAGAATAAATATTTAACTCATAACTTTTTTAAATTATTATCTACCTGGTTTGTGTGTATTACCTTGTAAATTCTCAGGAAAAACCTCGAAAAAAAAACATTTTATTAAAGCTTGAGTAGTCAATAAACTCTGTTTGTATTTACGCGCATCATAATTTATAAAGGTTATTTTTTCAACTAATATTTTCTTTACTAAAACTGAAAGATACCATGTGTAAAAAACCGTGTCATAAAAACAATTTTTTTTGTAGGTGGCGTACTTAAGAAGTCTAATCAAATCGATGTTTTCATGCAATACGTACTGCTGGGTGTCAACTTACCATTTGCAGCTAATACATGTGTACAATGTGCTATTAATACATGTGTATAGTTTACACGCGATTAGAAGATTGGACAGTTGGCTGGTGATTTTTCATTAAAACAACATGATTATTTTTATAACATGAAGATGAATTTAATTGGAATAGAAATGTAATAAAAAAATAAGAACTCAATTTGTTATAGCAATAAAATAGATAATTTACTGCCAATTTTTGCGGGCAGGAATTTTCGCGCACCAAAAAACTCTAGTAATTAAACTTCTGAAATAAAAAATTGCTCTACAAAAAAATTTGAGAAAAAACTTACTCTTTAAATTTTGAATTAAGTCTGCGGTGTATTAAACTCATACACTTGGCTGTTAAACTAAAATAACTATTAATTAATCTTGAATCTGAATCATAACCAGCTAGAAATTGTATACACTATTTTTGTAATAAGTTTAGGCAATTTTAGATTCCTGTATTCTTTTGAAACATTTAACTCCTGCCCGTAGGCCTATATCTGTCCATTTCAGAATGCCCTGAAAAGTCACGTCGTTTTGCAGCTTAATTCTGATTGGTCAGTCATTTTTGTTGTCAGCAAACTGTCGTTTCCTTACTTTTTTTCTTACTATATTAAGACTAAGTCTTGCATTAAATGCTGATTTTTCTTGAAGTGATGAGTATCCAATGATTATCGAGTTGCAAGTTCACGTCACTCACTCCGACCATTTCAGTGACCTCATTGGTGTTGAAACAAGAGGAAGTTCCAGTCGGACCAACGTCGTTATTGGTGTAAGAACAATTGATACTCCGACTGCATTAATGACTTCATACAAGAAAAATAGGCCTTAAAGTTTAATACAACTAACCAATCAGAATTTTGGTTCTAGACTAGAATAAACTTCTTAAAATCAATCAATCAAAATTTAAGTCGAAAGTCTTGGTTTCAGAACTGATCTTTAAATAAACGGGATATTGCTTTTTAGAAAAATGATTTACTCTCGTGTTTTTTTTTTTTTTTCTCCATATCGTGAAAAGCCATATTTTTACTTTCTATATTCACCTCATTTCTTATACAACTGATCTCTCAACTTTTTAAATTCAAAATTTATAGCAAAAAATTTTCGTAAGTTTGAATACCACTACAATTAAAAGTTTGCTATTGTCTATTTTTCACATGCATAGCATTATCAGTTTATCCACGCAATTAATTATCTAGGATACTTGTTACAATTTACAAACAACGGAATTGAATGTTTTTTTTTTGTTACGAACTATGATCTGAGCAAACCTAAGCATGTCTATTAGAATGTTATGTAGGCAAGGCGTAGGATTTAGACAATGAAAGATACAGTTTATTGAAAAATCCATGTTAAAATAAAAAAATTCCACGGTTTTCACCATGGTAACTTTACTCCTACAATCATTAAGGTGGTCGTACAATGTTAGGACCAAAATCTAAAATATCATATTTAATTTTAGCTTGAATATGTAATCTGGTTATATTCAACTTAAAAATCAGAACCGCTAAAAAAAAATCTCATAAATAAATTTCGGGCCCAAAAACCACTGAATCAGCAAAAAACGCTGCGCATTATTATAACTCAGAGAAATTATTGGATTGATTTCAAATTTTGCGCATAGCTTGCTTATAATGAGCTTTGTGTCTAGTAAAATTTATTACTTTGGAGCAGTTAGATATCTTGCCTCAAAAAAAAAATCCATAATGGAAGATTTTGGACAAAAGTTTATGCGGATCGATACATTATCTTGGGAATTATATGTTAAAATATTTTTTATTATTAGTGCACACCGATTATATAATGAAGAACATTTCTTGAAAGTTTTAGAGTATGCGATCAAAAGGTTAAGAAATTATAATGCGCAGCGTTTTGAAAATTATGATTTTGTGGAAAAGCCTGTAAAAATTTAAAAAAAAATTTTTTTCAAAAAACCATAAAGCATAATAAAATTCACTTAAACAGTCCAGCACCATACATATACTTCACCTTCTTTCTCGTTATTTATATCCTCAAATCCTTTGCGTATGTCTCAACTGTTTTCGGGACACTTTTGTTGATGCCTTCGACTTATAGTCTATGACACACATACGCTCGTCATCTTCGCGTTCACAAAAACGTCTTGTAAATGTACCCGGGTCAAGGCCAGATTCAGTTAGAACGTTAATTCCAAATGTACCGTTATTAAAACAAATTATCGCTGAAGAAGCACCCATTTCCATTAGATTTCTACCAACATAAACTAACTTAGGGCATTTACACCATTGTTGAGACATTCATTGTTATTCTGGGCTTTCCTATGCAAACACTTTTCAAGTGAATCCTTGCTCAAATCAATAAATATTGGCTTTAGAATTGTCTTTAATGCTTTAGGAAGTAAGGTTTTAGATTTTCTGTAGCTTATTGTGCCTTTTACAGTGTCTAGATAGTACTTACATCAAGACTCTGTTCCACGCGGACATAATTCGTATTTTATTGCATCGGTATCAGCTTCTGAACCATGATATAAAACAGCTTCTTTAACTGGTATATCCTTTTACCTTTAAACGAGCGTATAGCAATCCCATAATAATTCTGGAGCTTGTTCATTTGTTTGCAGGTCAACTTCTTAACTGTTGTAGCTTCTTCATCTTTCCTACCCTTGTACGAATTTTTCAAAGCTCGCAACCGATTACCTATACACTTTTGAACGTGCCCGACTCATTCAAGTTTTTTTACTGTTAAACCCGGATAAGGGTCAGCAGCCACAATGTCATGATGTGATTTCGCATCCCCATCGCCAAGATATTCAATGTATCGAAGGCCATTAAATGCTTTTGATGTATAAAAATATTTCTATAAATTCGGCTGCTTCCATCAATCCAGATAATCCTGTATGGTTAATGGGGCGATCATGCTTATCAATAAATTCGTTATAGTCAACAGTATCTTTTTTCTTATTCTATGTGTCACAAGCTGTACATTTTTTAGTTTTCACTCACTGACCTGAGACTACTGAAATAAAACTATTCAACGACGAAAAAACTCTTTTTTGCCATGCACCGCCCCCAGAACTAGCAACGTCAGACGTCATGTTAGACAATTCAGCAGCAGCATTTTCATGGACTTTTCAACAACAGATGAATAGTTTTTAGCTACTTAATTTTGAGTGTTGAGAAACGCATTCCTATTCATCGTAGGCACCATATTCATAATACCAATTAGACGGTCCATTGCTTAAAGGCCTTTACCTATTTCTCGAAATGTAATTACGGAACACGTGTTTACATCAAAAGCGTTACTACCAGGTGTTGAAGATTTTTTGATATACTTGCTAGTGTATGTAGAATAGCTCCACTCGCATGTGTTACATGAAACACATAGCCAATTTGACAGTCATTTTTTTTTTTTTTTTTTTTTTTTGAGAAGTAACCAATCAAGGCCACAATTTCACTACTTATGAAGATATAATGCCAGACATTGTCAGCTAGTACAATGTTATCTTCATGATTAGATAAGCTTCCTTGTAGCTTACGCCTAGAAGAAGATGGATTTCATTTTTTTCCACTGCTAGATTCTCAATAAGGTCATCTACAACTGCACTATTCGAGTTTCTTACACTCTCAAACCTTCTTCTTTTCTTTCAATCTTCTCTTCTTCGATCGAGCCTTCATTACTTATAAATTAGCTAGTTTTAAATGCAAAAAAAAATTTAATAGTAAAATATAGAAAAGAAGCTTTTTTTTTTTCTTGGGTTAAAGCTAACTCTTTTAAAATAATTTTAACTGCTGTTTCCCTATTGTTTTTATCGAAGAGTTGCGCACAGAAAATCTTGAAACGAAACAGTGGCATGAAAAATTTTTCGTTTTGGATCAGTTTAGAATAAACTTGTCAAAAATGTGACATTTTCAGTTAATAATTTTCAATCCAAGTCATATCTAAATGTTGGATGTTTATTCAATGATTTTGAGTCATTGCTACTGAATTTTACCTTGCTTATCATCATACCTTTATAAGTTCTATATCTTGCCAAATAATATCTCCCAAATTTTTACAATAATATCTATGAAATGAATATTTGTGGTGCAGGTGTGAAATCATTATTATAATTATATCCTGAGTGAAACTTCGCAAAACTGTAACGATATCTTCTAGGATGATTACCAGATATTTCGATGATTTTTTTTTTTTCAATTCAATAGGTTTATTTTACGTTGGTAACATACAACAGTTAAATATTATATATTATAATATTATATAAATTAATAAATATATTATTAAAAATACTAATAAATACCAAACTAATTTATTTTTATGTTTGAACTTTTTAAAATTTGATTAAAGGTTTATACGCTAAGAAAATATATTATATATTTAATTTCTCATAAATATGATTTGCATATTTTACACGTGCAATTTTCTCAGTCCCAATTTTTAATGCGACTGGAAAAGACTGTTGAAGAGGTAGAGTAATTTTATATAGTTAGGAAGAATGTTCCAAATTAAACTACCTTTAAAAGCTAATGTGTTTGTGCCTGATATTTTTTGGACAGTGCCTCAGAAAGATTTAGTTAGGGGCATATTTTTTCTAAGGTTATAGGAAACACTTTTTGCTGTGAAAATATTCCACTTTAATTTGGCTTTGTTTAGAGTCTTACAGATTTCCGTCATGAGTACGCTTAAGTGTTTAGTATGGATATAGTTCCTAAGGTCCTTTTATGTGCCTTATTGATTAATGCAATATTTTTTTTATGACAGAACATCCATAATAATAATAATAACTGAAAATATGATAATGCATAAGAAGTGACTAATAGTTCTGTTTTAGATATAGAAAGATATATGATTATTGCACAAAGTTTGTTATTTGCAGATTTACACAGTATGTTTACATGGTGGAAGAACGATAACTTATCGAGAGAGACACCTAATAATTCAACTTTATCTGTTGCTATAATTTTTGGAGTTGCGTATGTTTATAAATAACTTTTCCTTTGACTCTTTAACTCCAAGAAACATTAGTCGAACTTTGAAGAACTAACCACAAGTGAGTTGTTTGAAAACCAATCATTTATTTCGGAAATGTAAATTTTTAACCTATCGCTAACCACCTCGTTTTGTTTTGTCACTAACGTATCATGTGTTGTTGTCGCTAACCATCTCGTTTTGTTTTGTCACTAACGTGTTCACTAACAAGTTTCATGCATTAACAAGAACATCGCTTTAATGAAAATAATGAATAAAGTAGGCCTAATAGTGAACCTTGAGGAATTCCAAAGTTTGCTTCGAGCCAATTGCTAAACGCTGAATTTATATTTACTTTTTAAATTACCCTAAATACCAATAAAATGACCACAGCTTTTTTTTTTTTTTTTTTTCAGAATTTTATCATATTTAGGCAATTATTATCTTGCAGAGAAAATTGTAAAAGGGAGTTATGTTGCTAATCATATATATATGTGTGTGTGTGTGTGTGTGTGTGTATCTGACAATGTGTACGAGATACATTACAAATAGTTCTTATACTAAGACAAAGTAATGGCCTGGTAGATTTCCTGAAATTTTATGCTGAATGTGGTATATCTTTCTCAAAACAGGAGATGTTAAATCTAGTAAAAAAACTGGGGACTAATGATGTAGATCTGAAAATAACCGATCTTTTTCGAGGTCTTTGCTTATGGAAAAAAGTAGAAGTGAAATAAGACCGAGGGAACACCCCTAAAACGAAAATATAAGAATGCAATCATTTTTTTTGAAGGACCCAAAAACAGCTATAATGATAAAACATTTTTGCATTCTGTTATGTGCCTGTAAAAGATATCAATTTCTAGCCTCAATTATTAGAATATTCTAATTTCCATTAAAAAAATGAAACTGTATTATAAATATTTACATGCCAAATTTTTCATTCCTGTTGGGATTTTGTGTAAAAATAGCAAATATATTTTTCATTTTGAAAATGGGGCGCTAAGATACTTTTTTAAGCTATTGTTCAGGTAGTATAAATATCTTTGTATTAAATTTAATATACAAAAAGAAAAAGTTAAAAGTTATTTTTTTCAGTTTATCAAATACTTATAGCTTATTTTTTGAGAATAGAAAGTTAATATAGATGGAAATCTTCTCTGTTCGGCTCCACCAAATATGCAATGACAACAGGTGTAATTGTTGTTCCCTCCTCAAACTCAGGAAATTTTTATTCGAGATTTTTCTTTCAGAGTTCATACACTAGCTTTTATTTTAAAAAGTTTAGTGTGAATTGTGTCTATTGTGTGATTGTTTTGATACCAACATCCCACATGATTTATTATAAGAATATATGACAAAGCAAGGAAAAAGCTATTATAAATTTATGGTTTTTTTTTTTTTTCTAATTTGTGTGGTTATTTTTATTAACACTTTTTACATGAACTTAGAATTTTGTCAAGAACTATAAAATAGTGCCACTCCTTTGGCCAGTTTTTCATCCAATTCAATCCGTCTTTTTTAAAGAATAAATTTTTGTAATGTTTGATAAAATTGTTTTGAAAAATAAATTATTTTTAATATTAAAATTATTAATATTAAAATTTTATGGTGTAGCGTGATGCGGGCTATTGAATGGCTTTAAGACGGAAACGCTCTCTAACAGAAAAACGTCTAAATATAATAATAATTCAGTTGTTTTAGCATACCATCATGAGTAATGAATAGCAGACAAAAAAGATATAAAATTTCATGCTTTTTTATTTCCTATTTTTTTTTTTTTTTTTATATAAAACAGTAAAGATGAAATTTTTCCATCATTTTGGATTTCTTTTTGGCCTTATACATCTATACATCATATTTAATGCTTCTAATATGACTTTTTAGCCAATACATCTCAAAAAAACATGAAACGGAACAGAAATTTATTTCTATAAATGTTATCTCACTGGAGTTTAAACTCCATTGAAATAAAATTTTATGTTAATATAAATTCAGACATCTCAAAATTTTACCCGTTAAATCCAAAATATTTTTTTGATTATTGCAGTTAATACCAAAGGAATTGGGGATCAGTCAGACGCTTAATTTTCCTCACATTTTCAGATTCACAATATCTTATAAAAAATTCTGGCCACAAGTTTTTATCAGTGCAGTCTAACTTTTCGCCCAAAAATATCAAATTATTTCAGGAGGTCACATGACAAAATAAAAAACGGGTCATTAAGCATTATATTTTTGTCCTATTTTCAGATTGGCCTCAACGAATTACTCAAAACCCGTTCGAAAAGTGCACAAAGTAAATTTTTAAGATTTGGTTTAAATAAAATAGACGTGTCCATGCTGGTACTGAGCAGTAGAGCAATAAATTAGCTGTCTGTTGATATGAGGGTTAATCAGGGTATTGCTACACAAGTATTTAAATTCTACAGTAGACACAACCTAAATTACATGTCTGAAATCTTTAAAGTAGAAGAACACCTCAACGCATTAACTATCTAAGGTTAGATACACCCTTAAAAAGATCCACCATGGAAAAAAATTGTCTGTCATCAAAAGGTCCCTTTATATAGAACAGGTTTACTAATGAAATAAAATCAATCACAAACTATAACATAATGCGGGTCAAAATGTATCAAATACTAGTTTGGCTCTACTATACCTTGTTAAAAGAAAACTTTTTTGCTTTAATGGCTTGATTATGTCAAATAGGTTAAAAAAAAATCAATGTGTCAGTTTTGGAACTTTTTTGGTCACGTAGTATGACGCAATCAACATCCTAGCAAAAAAAAATTTTTCATGGGCTTTTTCTAATACAAGAGGTTGGGTGGGTCAAACAAAATGCAAAGATCATATCATGAAAATGCATATTTCAAAAGTTACAAGCACATTAAAAATGTATAAAATACAGACCGGTTTTTACAGAACAGCTAAAAAAATTCCTTTTATTTCAATAAAAACAATACTTTTATGAGTAAAACCTATGCATTGAACTTTGGATATGATTTTTTATCTATTTTAGAAGAGTTTTAATCTAAAAAAATATTTAGGTAAAATAAGAAAAATAAAATATCATTCTCACTGTCGTCTTACCTACTACAGCCTTCAGCAGAGTCTAAACCTTCGTTCTCTTAAGAGTTGTCACAAGATTCGTTGCATTTGCACATATCGGTACATGGAAAGTTGTTTTTTCGGCACTTACCACGGCCCGAAGTACATCCCATTTTACAGCTACAAACACTTCACTCGATCGTTGCAAGTGGTATAGAAAGGTTTTCCGTCATTATTGGTACCATAGAATCGCCTTCTTTCTCTCATCCGAAACCATCAGGAACATAGTGACTACGAAAGATCTTATATTTCAGTGCAGACGTTGTAGGCGGGAGCTTACTTGCGTCGGATTGTTACTTTGAAACGTAGCTCTGGAAGCGTGTTGAATGTAATACTGAAACCACCGTAAATTTTTACTACAAAGTCTTCTAGTTTTTCTAACGTATTTAGAGAAGGAAGTTGTTCACCATTTCCAAGTGATGAAAATGCTTTTAATACTTGGCTGGCATATTCCGTCAAAGTTTTCCAGCACGATCTTTTTGACTTTCTTTGGAATTTTCCAGTCTGATTGCAACCATTAAAAGTGTGGAAACCTAGTATTGCTGAAGCTCTTGCTGGTGTTAGCTTCAAAACACTTAGAAATGTCAATATGTTTTTGCATATCTGACCTCCTAGTCCAAAACTTTGTAGCCATTGGTAAAAATTGATAGTAAAAGATCAGTAGTAGGAAGAAATCCGTGTCTGGTGAGAAAATAATACAATCACAAAATGGTTTACGTTTCGCTATTAAAACTGCCTGAAAATCATCAACGTGTCAGAATTTTGAAATTCATAATTGTCAATATTCTTTACAAACTTGCTATCGTACGCTACTAGATAGTTGATTTTGTCATTCTTGAAGTCTTCTTCTGTTTTCTCAGCTACATAATAAGTCAGGTCGTATTTTGTGTCTGTATGTGATAAATGGTCCTTCATCAGAGTATGTGCAATGTCAATTTCATCATTTTAAACCTTACTAACGAATTGTAGGCGATTTTTGATCTTATTGAGGTGTAAATTGTTTCCAAGGTGTTGTTAGGGGAAATTTCCAAGCAGTTATACTGAAAAAAACTTTAATATCCTAAAAATAAAAAAAGATTTTTAATTTTTGTGTACAGTTTCGAATTCCTCATTAAATTTACCACAAACAATTTTTTTTTTTTATTTTTGAGGGGTTTCGCCCTTAAAAAAATAAATTACAAAAAATAGAGTACTAAAATCACCGATTTTTGAGGGGGTTTCTCCCTTAATACATATTGCAAGATTAGGAAAATTACAAATAGTGCGCGACTAACAGAGATATGATGACCTTAAGTAAAATTTAATATGTAGAGATGATATTGGTATGAAACCAATATACAAAATACCAAAAACAACCAAGGCAAGAAAATAAATAGGATAATAGATCATTTAGACGAAGAATATTTGACATATTGTCAGTTACCGGTGTTTTAAAATTTTTTATGGCTTTGAGTTTGTCATAAATTAATTCTTGCTACTGAGGTAAAATTAACACTTAAAGTTATGTTTAAGTTTTTGTAGTAGTGCAACGCAAATGTTTTACCATAAGACCTGGTGATTGAGGAAGTTTTGATGCTAGTTCACTTGCAAGATTTGCGAAGTAGCCTTTAAATATTTCAGTTATTGATTTTGGATCAAAAATTTTAGTGTCATTTTGTTTTAAACATATATTTGACACTTGGAATGATTTGGATGGCAACCCTAGTTTCTTATTTTCTTTCCAAAGTTCATTAGATTTACTTGCATTTTCAGTTAATTTGTTTTCTATATATTGTATTTTTCTTTTAATTGAGTCAGTTACATCTTTTAGATTAATATTTTTGTCAACATAAAGTTTAGATTTTTTAAATTTCTTAAATTTTTTATTTCTGAAATCGATTTTCTCTGCAATATCTAACCATTCCTGGCTGTTAGTTTTTATTTTATATTGTCTTAGAGGAGCTATATTTTCTATTACGTCTATTATTTTTAGCACAAAACCTGAATTACAAGCATACTAATTTATTAAATAAGTGCAACAAAATTGGCCAAATTAACATAAAAGAACACCTCATAGTTAGGGAATTCTATATTGTGTAAGGTCCTTTCGTAAATGTCGGCTGAATAGTTTTTAAATTCTCGAAATTTCTGGTATTTTTGAGACACAGATTTTCTTCTTAATATTTTCCTGATACAAAATGTCATTTGATGGTCTGACAGACCTGTATCTATTATACAGCTTTGTGATATCTTTTCAATATTATTGACAAGAATATGATCTAATAGCGTGGAAGATTCGCATGTTACATGAGTAGGAGATTTATTGATTTGTTTTAATCAGTCGGTTGATAAAAATTGTTTATATTGATTTATAAGGGGGTGCGTAGGAGCATGCCTTTGTCAACTTGATTTATTATCAAATATGTATTTACCACTTTGTAATAAATTTATGTTAAAATCTCCTAATATTATCATTTCTTTTTTTCTCTCTTTTAAGTTTTTGTAGTCATTTAATAGCTCCTCGATAAAATTATTTGCATTGGTTGGCCTATAAAATACGCCTACAGTTATTGGTTGTAGATTTGTGAGTAAAATATCAAAGAAAATCTTTTCTATATCTTTTGAAAAAAATATTGACTTGATTAAAACAGATATCATTTCTAATGTAACAAGCGACAACTCCACCGTCTCTGGTTCTATCGCAGCTTAAAATATCAAGTCCTTATCCTATATTTACTTCTGAATTTGAAATTGATTAGTCTAGCTTGGATTCGCAAATACCTATAATCTAGTCATTAGATATTTTTGCAGCATTACGTAGTTCTTCTATTTTAAGAAGTAGACTATTTATGTTATTTATTAAGAAATTTATGCCTCTTTTGTAAAAGGAGACCACATTTCCTTATTCGACTGTTATTAACAATTAGGTCCTGGATTTAGACTTATATCACC
Organism: Euphysa ruthae; assembly: GCA_035046665.1. Lineage (NCBI taxonomy): Eukaryota > Metazoa > Cnidaria > Hydrozoa > Anthoathecata > Corymorphidae > Euphysa > Euphysa ruthae. Next base: position 12,835 of record JAUZNK010031779.1, read on the forward strand.
CGAGAGTAATAGATGTTGAAAATAAAAAATAAGTTAGGTTTACTGCTCCAGGTATTTTTTGGCAAGTTGAATATATTATATCTAATTATTTCAGGTTGACTTAGTGCCACTTCATTGCTTATGATTACGGATTCGATTGTAAAGGATTCTTGTTTCGTAGAAGAACTTAATTGTTTATCAATAGTTTGAAACATTTTTGAAACCACCAATATAAATACGATGGCATAAAGGAAATAAAAAGTTGAGTTTTTTTGTACTGAAAGAGACAATAATAAGAAATAAACTAAAAATAGAGAAATACTGTGCAAAATTATCTCGATGTCTATTTATCATATTACCCTCAGGAGATGGTTTGATATACATTGAGACATTTTTGATATTTCATGTAAGGATCCGGTACATATGCGATCTTCGTATAAAAATCATTTCCAGTATATACATTAACAGTATGGTTAAAAATTCTAGTAGATAAATTATTCAAATATTCAGTATAAATGTTGTCATTTACATCGGTAGGAAAAATATTAAGGTATGTAGAATTATTATTTATAGAAGTTAAAAAAAAAATATATATATATGTATATATATATATATATAAAAGAAAAGAAATATAAAATTTTTTTAGTAATATAGGTTGACATAAAGTGTAAACAAGATTCAGTAGTGTAAATAATCACGACAGATATGAAGATGACGATGTTTCAAACTGAGAGTGAGAATAAACAGGATGAGGTGACAATGCTGCATCTGAGAATGATATGGATGAAGAGTATAATTTATGGAAGATCGAACGCCAGTAAAATCGGATATGTCAATGTTTTACAGTTGTTTACAGAGTTTCATCACATGAATTTTTGAATTTTTGTATTTACTTTTGAAAGTATACCCTATCTCTATGATGCTATCTGCTATTTCAGTGGACTTGTTCCATGTAAAACACAAAGTATAGTTCCGTTCATCCAGATTCATTCAGTTGAGAAAAATATTGCCAATATGAATCTATTAATCCCCATAAAGCCACTACCTGAACTAATTATTTTTAAATTGAAAAACCTGGTTGTATCATACTACAACTTTTTTTGGCCTATTTCTGATAAGAATGGCATAGTGGGTGTAGACATGGTCTCTGAATGGGAACACATGTGTTGAAAATTTTATTACTGTGCTACAAAAGTTTGAATGAAGAGTAGTAGACTAAAAGATCCAATCGTCTATCATCCAATTGTTTCTTTGGAAAAATCTAGTATAATCATCTAAAATGTTAGAATAAATCATAAAAATAGAAAAAAGCCAAGGACAATGCTCGAATTTGTTTTCAACAAGCTTAAGACAATAAAAGCGTATAGATAAATTTTTGTGACCAATTATTGTCGTAATTGTTAAAGACTAATGATAATTATAGTCCAGGACAGTGACAGTTTTTTTACCCCGCTTTTATCAGGTTTGACACCTTAGATGTACCAGTAAATTTCTCTTCTTTAAAAAGTGGTTTGTCAGCTGGTCCATAATGGGGGAATGTGGTGCCCTGGACCCCTATAATTTTGCCCGAGATAGCCATTATTTTACCCCAAAAGTATCAGGGCTAATAATTCACAAATTAAAATAGAATTTTCGTTAATCAATAAAATGAAAAATCTAACATCAGAAATGCGGGCTAAGTGTGAGTCAGACTCCATCTTAAAGTTGTGAATTGGGCCATTAATTTACCCCAAAAGACAGACAGCCAAAACTTCAAGAAACCTTAACTGAGTGAAAGTTTTTAAATCTAACACAGATTTTGTGGTAGAAAATAAAACGTAATAAATTACAGGAAAAATCTATAAACATTGAATAATAACAAAGGAATATTAGTAATTTGTGCATATAATTCTTTATGAAAAATTATCAAAATATAGTATCTTATACAAATCTAATAAAACAGGAAACATTCATATTTAAAGAAAATAATCTTTATTTCAACGTAAGTATAACAACACAACACTAGCAGTCCTCAATTTAACATGTTGCCATCGCCAACCTGAAATAACAATTAGATTTTAATTTATAAATAAAGATATACAATAATTATATGACATGCTTACCTGTTTAATTGTTATGTTCTGGTACCTTGTAATATTTTTTTACAAATAATCTTTTTATTAAATTTTTTAAGTTGAATTTTATTTAACATTCTTCCCATATCAAACAGACTGTTCCTCATCATCGCTAGACAAATTTGATTCGGTGCCTTCGTTTTCGTCATCATCTTCATCTAACAATCTCTATTAAATAAAGAATATTGAATAAGTTTTTTCTACAATAATTTAGAATATACATAATATTTTGGATGAATATTTGAATGCTGAATATCTCATTTGTTTATGTTAACAATCAAATCCTATTGTCAATCGGATGAAGTTCAGTCATAATTTGTTCCTTTTGATTTATATTTATCAATAGAATATATAAAATCCAAAACGCGAAGAGACTTGCATAATTTTCCACTCAATTGTGTGTATAACTAACACTTATATATCTCAAAGCGTTCTTTGCATACAAACCAACTTGGCAAAACCTCTACATCCTGGTTGATATTATCCAAACATCTTACAGCAATTATTAAAACATCTGTGTCAGACGTACGCACAATTTCCTGGTCCAGTAATGGACTGTAGGTGAAAGATCATCCTGGAATCTGCCTCTTCATGGCTAGAATTCAATATAGTTATTAAGCCTTAATCATTCATCTTTCTTGGGATATAAAGATGAAGCAATGATCTTTATTATTCACTAGCAATTTCTTATTTCCTAGTATTGAGGTAAGAGAATCATCCTCAATTTGGTATCAAGAAGCTTATTAAAGGTTCTTTGAATTGATCGTTTCTCAGTATAGAAAGAAAACTGCTTGATCTTTTTTGTCTCTACAAGTACAATATGATCTTTGATTATTATATCAATAGAAAATGATGTCAATGTATTTTTGATCTTACTCACAATTTGAAAAATATTTTTAGAATTCTGTTTAATTCAAGATTTATTTTTGTGCTGGCTGCTCTTATTAAAAGGTTTAGATGGTTTGTCATACTTAAATTGTTAGTTAAATTGATTCCAAGGTATTTATAGCTTTTTTTATTGTTGATTTATTGTCCTTGTTTGAAATATTTAGCTCTTTGTTGTTAACTTTGTTGATGTTTTTTGCTGACCCAAAAATTTATAATCCAAGGTGTTAACAAACATAGCTAAGTTAAAAACAGAAGTTCCTCAATGACATATCATTTATGATGGCCAGAAGCAAAGAAATAGAATCTTTAATGAAATGGTTTACAGTATAGCTGTATTGACCCACTTTTTCAAATATTCTTAAATGGTTTAGTACAATACATATAGTAAAAAATAACAATCCTTTATATGTTATCTTGATAGATTATTTTCATTATTACTAATAGGGTATTTAGATCATCTTTTTTATAGCCAACCTTTTTTATAAATAAAGATTTATACTATTTATAGTTATCAATAATTTTATGCTCTATTATAGTTCGAAAGTATTAAAAACCTTACCTTTTTCTTATATTAAATACCAATAAGTATTGTTGATTATTCTTTTTTTTCGATTTAATTGTGATTTTATTATTTCTTTGAAATGTGTTGAAAATTTTTTTTCTAACCGCTCTCAATTGGTATCCATTAATGGTGAGTCTTCTAGTTCACAAAATACTAAAATAGGGATCCCCAGGGTTCAATCTTAGGACAGTTGCTTTTCCTTATTTACATTAACGATCTTAATAAATGTTTAAGTTTTGCAGCAGCTTACCATTTTGCCGATGACACAAACCTATTATTAGTAGATAAATCTATAAAAAAAAAAAATGTATTAAAAATGACCTTGCCAATCTAGTTGAATGGCTTCGTTGCAACAAAATATCTCTTAATATTAAAAAAACAGAATTAATTATATCCAAAACTAAAAATATACACCTAAACTTTCGAATAAGTGAACGTAAGATCACTCCGATTAACAGCATCAGATACCTCGGAATAACATTTGATGGAAACTTATTTTTTGAACCTCAGCTTAATGACTTGTCACTTAAACTGAGTCGTGCTAATGGAATTCTATCAAAAATTAGACATTATGTTAGCTTTGATACAATCCTCAATATATATCATGCAATATTTGGATCCCACTGCTTGCCAAATATGGGGACAACATCGGTCCATCACTTTTTCAAGAGGAGTGTTCCTTCAAACAAAGCTCTTGGAATTATTCGTTATAACTTATAACTTTGATACCAATATTCCATAACTTATTTCCAGCTCAGTAAAACTTAATGATCTAGTCAAGTTTCTCAAAATTGTGTTTTTTATGGAACCAACAACAGAAAAATCTTCCTTCTGCTTTTAATGATTTTTTCGTAAACCGAAATCAATGCCAGCACAATCTACGGTCAATTACGAATCAAAACTTAACTGTCCCTGTTAATCATACCCTTAACTTATGGACTCAGATCTATTAACTAACTATGCATATATTCCTGGAACATTCTACCCCCTGAGATAAGAACAGCTGATAGAAATTTAAAAAGGTATTGTTTGAGTTTTCACTTTTTGCACATAATAGTTAACTGGTTAAGTTTTAATGCTTTCTTTTTTTTTTTTGCGTCATTTCTCGTTATGCTTGAACTTATTAAGTGTTGTTGTTAGTTCTGTTTTATTACTTAGTTGTATTAATATGAAAATTTTTGCTATTTCCCTTTGTATATATATATTTTTTTTCCTATTAAGATTATTCTTAATTCTTTTTTATATATTTCTGTTTTGTTATTTTTTGAAAAAACCCCAGAGTATTACATAATTTCTTCTGGTTATTATTTAGTCATAGTTTTTAACTGTTTGAAATGTCCATTGCACTATAACTACAATTATGATATAGTTATACACTCATAAATTTTATAAGTAATGAGGAGATGTATATTTTATTTAGACTTCATGTAGTTTTTTCATTTGCAAGAAAATATCTGATATATATATATATATTTGATTTGATTTGATTGATTTTAATACCCAACAGACATTATAAAACACTCTTCCATAGATATTATTATATACGTATAAAACACAACAACAAACACAAAATTTATCACCCTCGATAGAGAGACCTAAATTTATTATGTTTTATTGTCTCGACTGAATTATTCTCTACTCTTTAAATATTATTAATTAAAAAAATGGAGAGGCGAGACAAAGTATGAAAAAAATAGGCACGAATTTCGCCTCAAATATCGGCACGAATTTCCTGCGGAGTCAGCAAAAAAAAAATCGTTACAACAGAAAATTTTTTCTGGTTCCGCAGAAAATTCTTGCCTAATTTTTCATATTTCGTCTCGCTTTCCCATGTATTTATTAATAATATTTGAACAGTAGAGAATAAATCAATCGAAACAATAGTTATCAAAATCAAATAAAGATTAATTTCAATGCCGTTGACAGAGAATTTTATTTAAACGTTGAGCAAAAGAATGATAAATATTCCATTCGAGTATTCTTAAAAATCTATTGTCTTAATATTTAATTTATTGTAAGTTAATTGAAATTCATTTTAAATTGAAATATATTTTGAATTAAAAACGATATTTTTTATTTGACAATGTATGCGATATACCATAAAATCTTTTTTTTTTTTTTTTACATATAAAAAATTCTTCACTTTGGTCAAAATCAAATCAAATGCAATTCCAGTACTCTCGACAGAGAATTTATTTCTATCTAGCTACAGATATTTATTGTATATTAATCGCTGGTAGAGTAAGAAAGTTTGTTGTTTGTTGAATTCTGTTGCAGTTTTTTTCTATCATCAATTACTATATACCATTTTTAACTTT
>JAUZNK010031790.1:0-18687 GCA_035046665.1 Euphysa ruthae
ATGTATGTATATATGACTTAGGCTGTTTATCCTAGGAGGCTTTTTAGGACCTTGTCACTCCTCCCATTTGGTGTTTTGTGAATTCTCTCTGGCGTGCACACCCCCACTGTCCGCAGCTCCAAGACCCTGGTTGTTTTCATTTAGAGGTGCATCAAGCATTTATTTAAGACACCATTCACTTTGGTGGTACGAGTTTGAATCTCCCTACTTTCAAAGTTTTTAAAAATTAAAAAAAAAAAAAACGCCCCAAAAGTTCTTAATCGAAAATTGTAATCAATCAACCAATTTTGCGCGCCACAAGAACTTAGCACTTCAGTGCTAAACAAAAACCCACTTGGGAATATTGGGAATATAAAAAAAAAATCAAAAAAAAGAAACATCAAAAATTGGGTTCCAAGTGGGAAGAGTTTTGCATTTAGTTGTAATAATCAAGTTACATAGATAGCATATAACTTGTTTATTTGTTTAACTTATGGGTTTGTTTGATGAAAAAAAGTTGTAAAATAGTTCACTATGTAAAGAATGCATTGTTGTTTTTTTAAGTTTGATTAGCACGTAATTCAACATGTCTGATAATCTTGAATATAAATACAAGTTTGATTGACAACAAACCTTTATGCTGCTTCATGTTTCTCTAAAACATCATAATCATAATTTATTATTCTTTGGCTGCCGCACAAGAAGGGCCCAGGTCTCCTTTGGGCCCACATGGTCCCTGTGGGCCTTGTTTGTTGTGCCATCGGGCTGTTTTGCATGTTCAAATATGTTCACCATTGCTTATAGCTTGGCTGAGTTTAGGTATATGAGGCTCCACTCTCCGCATCTAAATCACAAACTTGGATCAATATAATAAGTCCACGATGAGGGGTTTTTACTGTTCACTGGTAGCATCGTTATAGACCTCCATAAAGCAATGTATGGCACTGGGAGTAATTTGACAACTTAAGCTGTGGATGGCTTTAAACCAAAAGAAACACATGTCCATTTGCAAACGCTGCCGCCATGCATCTCCACTCCCACAACACCAATGAGTTATGAAGATGAGTGTACTGTTTTCGTTATGACTCCCATCCCTGATCAAGTGGCTGAAATATTTTTACTTCTGCTTCTTCTATGAGGTCATCCACAATGAGAATGTTCTTCTTTGATGGGTCAAACTTGATTGGCTCAAAGCACAAAGGTAGTGCGCTTCGTATTGTGATTGTGGGTTGGGTAGGTCCTAAATAAACATTGTTTTACTGCACATTGTTGATCCACATATGAAATATATCCTTGTGGAGTTATATGTACGTTGACATAGTGGGTTTAAACGAGTAATGATACATTGAAACTTGACCAAATATAGACGATCTCAAGAAAAAGCAGGACAAAGCAATACTTCGCCACAAGCTTGTCCAGGAGAAACAAGAAAGGATGAAAAAGGCGATTCAGCGTCAGTCACCCCTAGAGAGGCAATTGGCTGCACTAGGTGGAGACGATTTTATCAGCCCACTTCAGATGCTTAAACTTAGAAGCAAGATGCTGACAGTGCAGGAAGAACAAGCATTAAACAATACATTTAAAGGTTACAATCTAGCAAGGCAGGTTTTAGGTCCATCACCTTCCACACAAGAAATGGAGAGGCTAGCCAATATACGTCTTAATTTACAAGCTAGTGATATTAGTTCTAACAAGCATGGTGAAATTGAAATCGATGGTTACCCAATTCAAGATTGCAACCTTGTTAGATGGTCGAACTGGTAGATCTAAAAGACAGACTTCAGTTAGTGGATCAATACTATGATTCCTTCAATTGCTGGCTGGCTGGCGACTGTTCTCGGCACAGGCACAGCAAGAACTAGATAGTGGTCTTGATAGCCGTGAGTGGATAGCAGTGCTTCCCGCCGTAGTAACTGACATGAAAAACACATTGCGAATGTCTGGTCTTCCTCTGGCAGAAGAGATCAAAATGGTTAAGCTCCCTTATGTGAGACACTTTTGCCTATCAGCACGATGGTCTATTTGGCTATCAAAGAAGAAGACACAAAGAAATTTGTTCATCGATAAGCGAGATCAGAACCTGATCAACTTGCTTTACATTATACTGCCTTTTCGAAGCATGGGGTCACAAGGTCACAACTTAGGCCTGTGGTTTACCAATATTGACATCATAAAAAACTCTTTTTTATTTTCTTCTATTTTCAATTAAACTAAAAAAACGTTTTAAATTACATCCGCTTGATATTTTTACCTGTCCCTAAACAAATAATTAAATACTGCAGTTGTATTACTGTCGCTATTTCCTCAGTTAAGTTCGTTTGTTTCATATCTTCACCTCCTCAGGTAATCTACTATGTTAAAGAAAATCTTCAAATATATAAAGGCTGATTTTCATTGGAGTTATACACGGAGATAAGAAAAAAAGAGGGGGAGTGTTTAATTTGGTACAAAAAAGAGTAAAAAATGTGGTGTGATGTTTTTTAAACAATAGCATGAAGATTCGAACATTAAAAAGATAACACAACACAACATATTTCTTACGATCCTATATTCTTCTTTTAAGTAGTTATTTACAAAGTTTTTTGTAATCTACCATTGTAAATTTTTGTATTTTATATATTTTTTTCACTATGGTTCAAATGAAAACGATACTTAAATGTGAAGCTGATTTAAAATTGAAGATTGCTAAGGAAGTTGTTGGCGGTCAAATACTATGTATAAGTTGTCATCTATTTAAGAAGCATATTTTGAGACTTAAATACATTCTGGAGTTTAATGAAGAATGGTCAACTGGTACGCAAAGTCTGAAAATAGATGGTCTAAAGAAACAAATAAAGGGCAAACCACATAAGAGAGCAATTGATTTAGAAAATAAGGAGCAATTAATTGCATCCGCATACAACTCCTGTGTATTGCAAGAAACTTAGATTAGGCGAGGGAAAATGCGAATGGCTGAGGTGGACAAAAAAATTTCTAAAATCTCGTTTCCCAGCAGCATATTACATAGCAAAAAATGAAAAGCCATATTTTGATATAAACGGTTTGATTTTTCTGCAAGAAATGAATGGCGAAGTAAATAGTGAAAAACATAAAAACGATAGAGTGATTGCAGAAATGATCGATGTAATTGCGGAATCAGTGATCGGGCTTATTGAAAGAATTTGCAGAGTGTTGTTACATTTCGCTTTTAACAGACAGGAGTACCGACCATGCAACGGTAGAAGAAGTAGCGATATATGTTCAAAGTGTTGGCGGTCAATGGCCAATGTTCGATAGGATTAGTGGTTTACAAAAACAACCCTTGTATTTTTAAAAATAAAGGCGTTACCATAGAATGAATAAACAGTTTGTCTAAGATTTACTGCGTTTGTAAGTAACTACAAAGTTTCTTCAATTTAACCTAAGTTCATTAATTGTTCATGAACTACCAAAACCACAAAATTATAATCACTTTGTTATTTTGTTTACAAGCATGCAGCTTAAACTAATACTTAAACTGTTAGTTATGATAGCAAGTGTGGGGTTTTTAATAATAAAAGCGTTTTAATTTAAAAAAATAATTATTATCATTATCTTATAATAATCTTATTTAGAAAGATATGTTTGAGATCAACATAAACTTCCACACCATAATGATCTTTTAAGTAAGTTTTAAACAACTAGACTGTATGTGTGTAAACACATCTGAATTCCTGCCTTGCCGTATGAGAACTGAATGTTGGAAAAGGCCTGTTAGACAAGGCCATACAGTGAGTGGACATGCTCGAGTTATGGTGGGTCGATCAGGATGTCTTCCCAGGCATGGTTATCATGACATGGTTATTACGGTTATTTGGGGGGTGGGTGAAGCTCATGAGAAATATAGACCGACCGGATATTCTTGGCCCTTCCCCTAAATTTGCTGATAGATACCATTAATGGCAGCTGCGCTGACCTGATCCCCGTGAACAACAGTCTCCCCCTTAATGCGGTGGTCAGAGACGCATTCCTCGGTCACTCGGGCTAGGGTTTCTTGAGCTGATTCATCTACAACAGTGAATAGCTTGTAATGTTCTCGTGGATCCAAAAACTCTAGCACTTCCGAGGCTATATTTATGGTTACCTTAAGGTCTTCCCTCTCAAACAAGACCCAATACCCCTCGCCCTCATCCAGGATATCTGGTCCTCTTGCTACCGGCGTAGTATACGCTGGATCAAGTCGCAGGTGGATTTTAATTGCTGAAAGACCACAGAGGCTTCAACAGTTTTCTCTCAACAGCCTCCAGGATTTGCTGATCAAAGATGTACCACTTCGGCAAGTAAAGACACTAATTTAGGGGTGTAAAGCCACACTAGTTCCTGGGAGATACCATGAGGGCCTACGAACCTCCCATTTTTGATTATAAACCTCTTTCCTCCTTGTTATTTTGTATAATTTACTGGCCCTCATTCATTGTATTTTATATTTTAATATATTTTAGGCGAGAACTAACAAATAGCCTGAGACTATAGTTCCAGAATGGGTTCACGGGTTTGGTCCTGGTGTGTTTGAAGCCCCCATTAGGGTTTACAGTAAAGAAAATCACTTGTTTTTCATTTTTTTCTCAGAAAACATGTGATTTAAAACGTAATATTTTTGCTAAGTTTAATGTTTTTTTTAATAGCAATTTAATTTAATGTTAATTAAAATAGTCTGGGGTAAAAGTAACGGTCGGTCGTCAGTTAAAACCAACCAGAAAATTATTTCTTCTTCTTCTTATAAGTTACAGGGTCGCAGCTCCTCTGTAACTCTCACAGTTCTTCTCTAACTGAAGCATTTTTGCCTGCCCATTGTCACTATCCACCATAATCTTCTGCTCAGCCGAGTGTCTAATTGACCACTACAACTGTTTGTTGCAGTGTGCCCAATTAGACTATACTGACATCCGTGCGTTCCATGTCAGTTTACGTACCCTGTAAGGGGGGCTAAGTGGGTACTCAACCTTGCCCAGGGGTTTCCCACAGGCTAGCGGAGGGAAGGAGATGCCTTATTGCTCCATTTGGTGAAGTTTTTGACGAAACTCCTGCTAAACCTTTTTTTTTCATTTCTGTTAGAAATATTGCAGACATCTCATAATTACCATTCCTCCTTAGATATTTTTCATTAAATTGCGTTATGAAATTCTTAGCAAAATATCTCATTATTACCAAAACAAATCATTTGAATGAGAAGCCAACTCACAGGAACTCAGGGTAACTTTTCCAGAGAGACTTTTCAGTGGGATATTTATCGTATACGTAACTTTATAAAACTTTTTTTAAACTTCCTTTCTGTTTACTTTTTACTAAAACAAATCTTGTGAATTTTAAATTTAAATTTATTAAACTAGTAATAGAGTTATAACTATCATTTATTTTGATATTTTTTCATACAAAGAATCTTTTGTTGAGTTCCTTGAATTTAAAATACAACAACGTTTTTGAATATCTGTTAATGTCATAAGCTGCAATGTGTTGCAGCAGTACGTTGCTATACTGCACACAGGGGTGCTTTCCTGGCATTTTTGCACAATATTTAAAATGATTGATTACTTTGTAATATCACTGAGGTAAAACGTGGATTTAGTAGATTTTTGGAAGTAATAAAATGAATAAAAAACAAGAAAATGAATAAAGAGGGCTTTAATCCCTGTTACAGGAAATCTAAGGAATATCAATTTAAAATTTTTCTTCACAGCCCAACCATGGTGGGCTGTGGTGAGAAGGGAAAATGAAAAGGGTAGAAGGGAGAGATGGGATCAAATAACCGATCAATTAGAAAAACCTTATTTCGACCCCTGGATAGTTGTTTTTTTTTTTAAATAAATTGTTTCCTAGTACTACAGGCCTTGTAAGGCAAGGAAATATATTATTTTGTACGAAATATATAGTAAACCTTTAGAGATATGTAATAATTTTAATATTGAATAATTAGATCTCTTCGGAAGTTTATTTTAAATTTTATTATAGCTCTATTTTTTTTCTTTTTATTTCCTATACTTATATTTAAAATTATTGCTCATTTCTTGGAAGTATAATTTTTTTACAATGCAGAAGAAGTGTGTTTCAAACCACCTTACCAAGATAAAATTCAATTTGTTATGAAAATAAGAAAACTTTCAATAAATTAAAAAGGTTATTTTGTTGTGGGTTTTAAAAATGTAACTAAGGTTACATAAAAAGCTAAAAAATACCTGCTAAGATCAAAGTGATAGAGAAAAACAAGTAATTAAAAAAATACATATTTTTGTTTTCACTTAAGTTGTCCATTGCTATATTAAATAAAACTACTAAGCAATCTTGACATTTGTTTTTACATCTTTCTATTTAAAGTTATGATAACAGTTGGTTTATATTTTTACTGGATGTTATGAGTGCAATTAACCTTATAGTTAATGTTTTAGTTTATATATGTAAAATTCATTCTGTTATTCTTTTAATTTATTTTGGTGGCTCGTAATGGTTTTATAAAATTTACAAACACATTGTTTCCCAACATTGTTTTTATTCATTTTTACAGAAACCTTGACAAAATAATGCTTGTTGCTTCAATTATTTTTAAAATAGTTTGAAGAAAATATGGGATGAATTCACAATTTGAACATACCCCAGCTTGTTCTACTCCAAGTCAGAAAAAAATAGTGAAACTATCTCCAATAAAAACTATCTAAAACTATACAATAGACTGTACAATATTTTTGTAAAAAAAACGAGAACAGGAAAATAGGAGTTTTAAAAAGTTATATATTTAAATTAACAATTGTACGTGTTATCTTTAGGATGGTGCACAACATGAAAATTTTTTTTAACCTTTGTGTACAATTTCCATGTTGAAATCAGAAAAACTTACTCTTGAAAGATGCTAGCTTATCTTTTATAAAAAGCAGTACTAACTTTCGGGTTTCTAAATCAGAACACTTTGGGAATAAGGCTATCAAGTAGCTACAAAAGCAACGATCATTTATTTCAATATTATTTGAATAATTATTTTTCTATGATACAAAAATCTTTAGTTCAGTTAAAAAATACAGCAATGTTTTTGAATATATGTTAACATCATAAGCTGGTTAACATCATAAGTTGCCACGCCACGTTGTTACACTACTAGGAGGGTGCTTACTATACATTTTTATATACACGTTATTTAACATCGTTGATTAGTTAGTAATATCGCTGATGACATGATTTTACTAGATTTTTGGAAGCAAAAGATAGTAAAGAAGGCTTTTATATATATATATGTATATATTTTTTTTTTGTCTTCTGTAATAAAGGCAATTTTTTAGAAATTGCATAACTACATTTTCTTGTGAGTTTATCATAATGTAATTGAAGCATTTGTCATCTTAATGTTTTCGGTATCCTGTGGAGAATGCACAGTCCCATCACTCTGAGTTTTGAACAAACTACTGAAAAGAATTGAACTTTTTCGGATAACTTTGTGTATTTGGTTATTACGGCGCCAATATATCAAGGGGTTCAACAATGCAGAGGATTTTGCGAGTAGCGCAGATGCTTTCAATAACGGAATTGGAATATCAGACATAGAGACAGCTGATAGTATTCCAACTATGGCATATGGTGTCCAACAGGCAATATAAGTGGCAAACATAATTATACATGACCAAAAAGCTCTTGACTCCTTTCTCTTGAAGAGTAGTGACTCTCTGTTACCTTTCCCATATGTTTTGTTAAAATAAGACATCTTTTGTCGAATCAAACCTGATGTGTAAATCACTGATGTCATAATGATTATAACTGGTAGAAAAAAACAAAATGTGAAAAGCAATCCCATGTATGCTTTTTCGACTGCATTGTCACTGTGCCAATTTATCTGACATCTTGATTTAGTTTCTTCCAACGTAAAACTAGATACTCCAATTAGAGGTAATAGTGCCCAAAATAATGCATAACTCCAAGATGTAATACAGATTTTATAAAACAATTTTTTATTTTGGCCATTTAGAAATGCATGTTTTAGTAGTATTAGCCTTGATAGACTGATAGAGGTAAGAAATGATATTGATGTAAGAGCGAAGAAAGTTACAGCAAATCCTGATAATTTACATAGAGTATTGGCTTTTTCCAACTGAGCTTTAAGAAATAATTCTGGTAAATATCCTAGAAGACTTTGCATTAAATCACTTAAACATAGATTGAAACATAACCAAATGTAGAAAGTTTTATTTTTAATTTTACGCATATAGTTACATGCCATTGTATTAAACACAACTGCCAAAGTGGTTATAGCAATCAAAAAGACTTTAAATACTTCCATGCTGTAATATAAGTTAGTTTTAAGTGTGAATCCATGTCTAATGAAAGAAGATTTTTGACAGATTACTTTTAACATTTTTTTTTTAAATTTTTTAACATGTTTTATTCATTAGACATTTTTTACTATCTCATTATTATTAAATTATATTTGTTTTATTAAAATTTAATAGAAATTGTTAACTATTGACTTTTTTATAATTTGACACTGCATGTATTATTATTTTTATGAACAGATAATAATATTGATACATACTAGGATTCATGGGTGGTTTTAATAGATAAAAAAAAAGCAGCCTCAATTTTCTGGCAAAAATTTATTTTGCAGTAATTTTCATAAAACTTAAAGTGCGTTACATATAAGGTTGTGTTTAAATTATAAGCATCTTTTTTTCTATTAACGTCCATTTTTCATTTTAAAAGTAAATTGATAAAAGTGAAGTTTGATGTAGTTTTTCATGTCCTCGTAGCTATTAAACCTGTCAATTTTGTTTTATTATTGAAATTAGTTATAAATTATTAACTATTTTGAAACTTTATGTATTATTATTTTATGAACAAATAATATTTAAATATTTATTCGTACTGGAATTTATAGATTGGTTTTGATAAAAAATAGGCTTCCTCAACTTTCTGGTAATAAATTATTCTGTTCATAAATTTTAAAGGGCAGTACACATAATCTTGTGTTTAAAATATGAGGATCTTGTTTTCTATTATCATTCATTTTGCTGTGGAAGTAAAATGGTAAAAGTGAAGTGTGTGGTAAATTTTAAGTCCTTGTATGCATTAAACCAGTCAATTTCTAATTCTTTTAGTACCGTACAACCAAATATCTATTTCACAGGAATGTTGGCGTTTTCTGTTTAAAAACGCTCGATGTTGCCCAATATTGCAATTGAAACGCAAAGGAGTGTTTTTTATGAATGTGCGCTTTTTGAGGAATTGAAAGTGGACCAGACCTAAGATAATATAGATCTTTCCTTTAATGAGTTGGCTGCTTTTTTCTGGAAATTTGAGAAGATAATACTTTGTTTATGTTTAAATGACTCGAATAACTTCAAAAATTAGTGCGTAATCATAAGAAATGTTTTGGGAATTGCTTGCATTTTTCATAAATTATCTCTTTTTTATTTTGGAGCAGATACTCCAAATATGGTAAAGGTAGACCTTTGATTTTTTGTATGTAAGTCATATATATATATTTTCTCTCATTATTCAGGACAGTTCTATAACTTTATATGTACTTATATTTTATATTTCTTAGTGATATTTTATAAAACCTGTTGATTTTTACTAGAAATATTTGAAACTTTTGATGGTTTATCAACCATCTTGAATTTTTTTGATGTTATCGAAATTTTTTCTAATTGCAGAAAATATATACTTTGTTTATGTTCAAATAAACAAATTATTACTCAAAACAGCCTATTATTTAGCTTGTAATAATAAAAAACATTTTGGGAATCGTTTGCAGTTTTTCAAAAAAAAATGTAGCTTTCTATATTTTGGCCGATAATTCCAAATAAGGCAAGGTTATGCCATTTATTTTTTGTATTTAAATTTTTAATATATTTTCTTACTTGTTTCAGGACAATTCCAATACTTTACATCCTCTTGTCTTATAATAAAAACTGATTAGAAGTTGATATTTTTAGAAAATATTTATAATTCTCTTTTATCCCTCAAACACCCCTAGAAATTAGTAGGTAAAATAGGCTTAAATTGGGCTCTACTGAAAGATTTAATGTCAACATATTTTAAAAGACATGTTTGATAACAAAATAAACATATTTGTACTAAGTAAAATTTGAAATAAAAGAACCTGCAATAATTCATCATAAAACAATATGAAAAAGAATGAGTAAGATAATAGTAAAATTATAATATGCTCTTCGCAGTCAATGCTAAGTCATCATGATTAATAGACACTAATTTTTAAAAAATTATAAAAATTTGTATAGCTTAGCAAAAGATTAAATACATTAAAATTAATTAAAATTCAAGTAATTTCCTATACAATTGGGTAAATTTTTTATCTGGTTTATCATTAAGTGTATTTACGTATTTTTGGTGCATTCGGAGCTCAAGTGAGAATGAAGTTACTATGATGGAGTTATATATCTTCTTTAACATCTTAGTTTCCAAATAATTGTGTTCTATTCAACGAATCAATGTATTATGTTTCGATTCTTCAATGAAGTATTGTGAACCCAAGCATGTACCTTTGTGAATAACATTTGATGGGAAGTTTTATCTTTAAGTGGAAATAAAGATCAAATCTGTTGCATTCTCCAAGTGAATTTACCTTGAAAATGACTAAAATTTCGTTTTGAAGGCAAAAAGTGCAAAAAGTTAATTGAAATTACACTGCTTTGCAATCTTCAAATAAAAATTATTGTATAAGTGTTTTTTGTTGTTCAAATCTATATATCGTAGCGTCAATTAATTGTCTAGGATAACCTGCTTTGAAAAACTTTGACCTTATTCTTCACAGCTTAACATAAAAATCTGAACTAATAAGTAGAACAATGTATTTTAGTATTATTTTACAAATAATATTTTTTATATTTTTTAAGTACAATTTTCTTATAAAAGAATTATTCCTAGAAGAATTTACCTTGATTTTTCATAAATTAGGTGACAGCTAGTTATCATATAGAAAAAATTTTATTCAAACTCTTGAAAATCATTGATGGGTGTATGAGAACAAAAACCTTATTATCAAGTGGGGTTATCAGGAAAAAATTTTTACAAAATCTCTGCTACATGGTTTGGATCAGAAATTTCAGGATATTTTGATTAATCTGCCAGAAAAAAAATTTAACCCTTAAATAACATCCAGCTGAAATTCGGTCTAAAAAAAAAATTCTTAAGTTTTCTTTTTAGAAATTTTTCATATTTTATTAAAATTTTGTATAAAAACTTATTAAAATATTCTTTTTTATAATTTTTCCTTGTTGGTGCCAGGGCACTCTTCATTTAAAACAGGCAAGGTTATTTTTGACTAAAAGTTACAAATTTATAAAGTTTTTAAAAAATGTTCGGATTTAAGTTAAGTAGAAGATTTGTTAAAATAATTGAAATTCTGCTTACCAGTTTTTATGCAATTACTTTAGTTTGTGGAATTATTTTATTTTGCTTTAGACTTATTATGAAGGTCATGCGAAGACATTGCCAAACTATTTTGATCCATCCATTGATGGGATAATCGTTGCAGGTGGGGACGGTTCACTCCAAGAGGTAAATGATTAGTGTTCAATTTCAATTCTAAGTATTCATTGTTGTTTTCAATTTTAACTGATGCTACTCACCACTTTTGTACTCATCAGAGGTTTTTTACTGAGGGTTTTGAATATAAAGAGGAATGTGATTACCTTTTTTATCACAATCTTTTTGTAATACTGAATGGTTGTAAACAATGGTGTAGCAATACTTCAATTTCTTTAAAATAACAAAATTTTTTCGTCCCTTATTCTTGTCCAACTATTCTTATAATTTTTCACCTGACCTTTTAGGCAAATTGGCTTCTTCATTTAAGCCCTGTAATCTTCAAAACATTTTCTCACCATAATTGCAAGTACTTAAAGTGAGCAAACTCAATTATATGCTATAAATATATAGCCAATAAAATACTCCACATGAATGAATGAATGAATGAATCAATCATGAAACATTACTTGACTGTCTGTATTAGAGTAGGTAGTTTCTATTTAATAATAATCATGAGATACTTATTAGGGTATCCAAAATCCTGTTAGCATACACTCCAAATTCTGTATCAAAGGCTTCTTTGATTTTTTTGAACCAAATTGTTTATGTTCTCTCTCTTTTGCAAAGAGTGCGATTTGCTACAAAAATATAAGGAAATATAATTGCCAACTTATATATAACAATGACACTAAACTATTTCTACGTAGATGCAAGAACTTAAAAGAAGTTAAAGCCCAATGTTGTTTCAATGATAGACTAACCTATCAGTGTATATATACTTTATTTTCTGATCTTGCATGAAAAAATATTAAACTGGAAATTTAATTTTGCAAAAATAAAAAGTTCCATTTTTTTAAAACTTGACATCTATACTTTTGTAATACTTTTCTTTGTTTAAAAAATATACTTTCCAGTGAAAGTTTGAATATAGTTATTTTTTATTTTATTGCTTTTGTTTTTTGATTTTGATTCAATAATGTGTTTAAAATATTATAATATTTTAATAAAATTATTTGGTTAAATATTTTTTTGGTTAACTTTTTTTTTTTATTATATTATTTCCTAGAGTGAGGGAAAGATAGTATTATAAAATATTCAACCATTTTAATATTTTAATATTGTGCATATAAAAATGTGTGAGCTAAGGGCCATATTTACAAATCAATCAAAATAATTGTACTTACTTAATTCTAAACAGCAAAAATAACTTTACTGTAAACAAATCATTAAAAATTTATATAATCAAAAAGTTTTTTTAATTTGCTATTTTGTCTAAATTCGTAGCTAAAACTTTCAGTTCTGAAAATATTAGCGATTAGATTTTTTGATAACCACAAATAATCACTTGAGGGGATATCTGGGAGAAACAAATACAAATTTTAACGTCTTTTGTACTTATATCTATATTAAACTGTGTCCTTATGCTACAATAAGTAGATTTTACTATTAATTTAGATGTAGTTTTATTTGTATTTTAAATTGACTTTAAAAAAAAATTATATTGTTATCTCATTTGATTTTACTAAGATACGGATTAAGACCACTGATCTGCATAATATCTGTATAATAATAAATAAAATTCATTAAATAGATCGGTGATTAAATCAAACCAAATGTATTATTTCATAACGTCTGATAATAAAATCGTCTGCCTCTTAACAGAGACTGATCATTTAATTTATGTACTTTATTTTATTTTCATTTTTTATTTTTAAAACATTATCGTTATTACTATTATTAAATACGTTTATTGCACACGAGTATAAACTGACCGTTGGTAAGGAAAGATTGCAAAAAGACAAACGATTTTCTTCAAATTTAATATACACTCGGGCAATATGTGTACCATATTTTTTTTACTAGATTGGTTAACATTGTTAAATATTGTTCGAAATATTTAACAATAAATTGTTACCAAGTATTAAAATATCACGTGCCTCGACTCCCGAATAATCTTTTTGCCAATAAAAGAATTAATTTGCAGCTTGGATGAGCAAGTATGGATTTTTCAATTTAAGAGCAAATTTTGCACCATATGAAGTTCACATATGTAGCTCCATTTAAAAACTCTGTTTTAGATCCCTGTTATATTTTCTTTTCCCCATGAATTGAAGGAAGATAGTTTTAATTTATTATTTTGATTTATTACAATATTGTCAACTGAAATATTTTTTTTTCTATGCCAAGTGTTTCCAATTTCTAACAGTATGTGATATAAATGTAAATTGACCCTTATCAGAACAGGTCGCTCATTTTTTCAGTCAGACCATTTATTTTGTTTACTTACTTTTCTATCATAGAGCGTATGCGCGTTGTTACAGTGAATGTTGAACCACACAAAGTAAAATGAAGGTAAAAAAATCAAATTAATTCAAAGTCTTCAGGATTTAGGTTATAGCCTTCTAAAACACACACAAAAAAAAGAAAGAGTATTTACAAATAGAAGTTAAAATAAAAGTTTAAAGTAAAGGCGCTCGATATTTCGAGCCTAGTCAAAGCTTTGACGAGCGTGTGAAGTGCGCGAGCGCGATCGAGCACCTCATCCAGAGAAGCCTGTATACTAGGTTTGTTGTTCTGAAAACATGTTGAAACAATCAAAAAAAACTTACTTTGGAGCCTTGTCAGAAAAACTCCCAAATGGGGGTAAAAATTGGTCAAGGGCGGAGTTTTTCAAATGTTGACATTATATATCATTTGATCTGTAATTTCATGCTGATTACAAGTAGTATTAGAACTAGAGTCCAAAAATGAAGTTGTAAAAAAGATATAAGCTTTTACGTGAACCCCTATGGGCGTGAAATTTCAATCATCTCAATGAGAATTTTCTGAATTATGATGTGCTATGCACCATTCGAGATGGAATTTTTAAGCTAATAAGACAATATAATGTTAAAACTAGAGTTCAGTAAAGAGATATTAAAGTATTAAAATAGAGCTTGTCTGTTCATTTTTTAATGGGTTTTAACACAATTCACTTCTGCAATTGCAATATTCACAGCATTGAATCTTGCTTATGGGACTTATGAATACTTTTGGTTTTACACATTTTCTACACTTGCAATGCAAGTTCTTCAGGTAAAACATTTCTATCTTTAACCTTTGGTATCAACAATTCGTCTTCATTATCATACTCATAGTCGTAGGCCAAAGGTTTGATTGTTTTACTGTCTGTGAATGGTTAATGCACCCAGGTGTCAGTGGTAATTTTTCAAGATCTTATTGTTTTGACTTCTTGTAATATATTTTATGTCGTAGTTGGTTAAAGGTTGTAAAGATTTCATATTAGTTCAAACATTGTAATAAGAATTACTTGACGTAAAGAATATTTGTTTTCATTACTATAACCAGATATGTCACAAAAAAGACTGATGTAGTTTGATTTTTCGTGTTTAACCAAATCCCATTTACACATAACTTCTTTTTTGTGTGTAGTGCCAATATCCCCAGACAAACTTTTAGTTGGTTTTTTATACTTGCATTCAAGCGCTTGATCCATCAGAACAGTGCTTGTAGTTCTTTTAGATAAATGTTATGTTACAAAGTCTCTTTGTATAAATGATTGATGAATCAAGGGGAAGGCTGCCTCTAAACTTAAACAGTCTTCGAAGTACAGTGGAAACCACCGCTTGTAATTTGTTTTGTTAAAAGCAAACACCAGTGGTAAAGCACACTGCATAGCAGAGAGATGTAGTTGTTTCCTTTTCTATGAGATCAGAAAAGATCTCGTAAAACTGAAAAAATACTTGCGACGAAGCTGTCCCAATATCGAAATCGGTTACAATTGGTCCTTCTATTTCAAAAAATTAGCTCTCCTTTCCTCACATATCCCAAATTTTTTGGCCTCATCTTTTGACTTTGGTTACAGATAATGCACGGTTTTTCCTATGGAGATAGGGCAAATTCAGCTTCAATCAACTTTATTTTTTTTTCTGCTTTCAGATTCAGCATTCCCACTTGAAGATTGCTAGGGTGTAACTTTTGAGTGGATACAATTTGAGATTGTTTTTTTTCTGATCGCTGTTTTAAATTTACATATCGAGAGTAACAGTGTTGACATGGTATTTGATATTTTCATGTTGTGTTTCCAAAAGTCTATCTAATAAATAATCTTTTAGATAGTTTGAAAAATTCATGATAGTCTATCTTCCTTTTGCAGTAGTTGTTAATTTTTTCCTGCCTGCATTATCTTGTATTCTTTGGCAAATTATACATTTACTTATTTCTTTAACACAACCTCATGTATTCTTCAACCTGTTTGGAGTTGTGTTAATGTTTATGGTGTCATAATTTATTACCTGTAACAACAAAACATTAAACTCTCAACATTAAAAGGAAGTGGGGTAAAAGACAGGATATAAACAGAAAAGAATAAATAAAACCAAATAAACCAGAAGCATAAAAACTCCTAGATTTGACTTAACTATGATTTATTCTGACTCACTGAAATCTCCCTCATGAATATTGTATAACAGAATTTTCATCAAATCAACACGATCATGTGGATCAAGAAAGTTTACATAATGGATCAACTTGATTCACTTCATCATGTATAAAATACTTAGTCGCAGTGTAATAAACAATTAGCATTGCTATGCTTATTATGCAGGATTATTAAGCGCTTGGACATATAGTAGGACTTCCTGTTGCACTGCATGCTAAATGATGCAATTTGAGGCATAATTTAGTTTCATTAAACATTGGAAAAGCGTTACGTCAAATTGACAATCTTCAATGCTAGCTGGAAAGTTTTTTGGTATTAACAAAAATGACTTGTAAATTGTTAGAAATCAACCTTTGCAGTCGTATAATATGCCAACGTTAGCATGAGTGCAATTTATTCTTTGCTCCTGATGTTTGGTAAAAGAGGAGACCCTCTTACCATATTTGATGCACGATGCCTGTCAAAAGAATAGTGTCATAAGTATAACAGAATTTTTAGCAATTTATTTTGTAAATAAATATTGTAGTTTAAAGAAATTACTAATATTAACTTATAATTTAAAGTTTCATGATTTTCGGTTTATTTCTTACTTCATATAAACGATTATTTTAAATCATATTAAGTCAATTCTTTTAATATAGGTAGTTACTGGATTATTGCGACAACCTGAAAGCGTAAGTTTTTTTTTAAAAATTTTACAGGTATTTACGGTGTTGTTAAGTAAATTTATTACCCAATGTATTTTTAAAATGATTGACTAAATTGATTGCAATACAGTACATAATGTCAGCAGTAAAAAAACAGAAGATAGAATTTGTATAATGTAGTGCAGGGAAAAAAATAAGGGGCTTGTATTAGTATCAAAATTTAAAAAATTAACTTTCAGCAACATGGATTCTTAATGAATTAAATTTAATGTAATAAAAAATAACTTGGTTTTTACAAAATAATTTTTATTCAGATTTATATCATTACGGACAATGTCAAAATAGTAAACCATCCATAATATTTGCTTATATAACATTTTGGGTTTCCTCAAAATCTGCTTGTTTCCTTTTTAAAATTTTGTGTGATGTTATTTTGACATCTGGACATCCGGACATCTCTCGCTTTTTAAAACTATGCCAAAATATGGCAATTTATTATCCGAAAATTGAGTTAATTAAATTAGAGGATCAGAGAGTTCCTTCCATACAATGGAAAAATAATCTCCTTTTTTCAATACTGGGCCAGCTTTTTTAAATTTTCTTGATAATGGTTATTTATTTATTTTATATCAACGGTTAAAGAAACATAGAGAGAATCTTTGAACATAATGGCCACCTCTCAGAAACTTTTGTGTTTTGACACTGGCTCAAATGTCCTTCAAAGTTCTGCATAATCTATTCGATTTTTTTTGTTAAATTTTGCATTTAGTTTGAAGACCATAGGGGATGTCTTTTGACATAAATGTTAGCCTTTTGGAAACTCATATTTTAGTACTGGACCCACCCAAATTTTTTTTTTCTTAAACTTTGTATGAAATTAATGATCTCTTTTGACATGAATGCCTAAATTTTCTAGAGGTAATTAAGATTATATTGGTGCATCTTAATTTTATTTGAAAACTTCCTTGAAGGTGGAAAGCTCTATCTAATATTATCAGATTAGTTAGCTAGATTTTTCTTGTCATGATATTGAAATAGGACTTATAACAGTTATGCTCTGTAACTATGTTACATTGAAAAGTATTTAAACTTTCATAGGAAACTGTTGCTTGTAATTTAGAAGTTTTAGCTGTTTTATCAACTAAAGAAATTATTTATGTAATTTAAAATTTGTATATTTGACCTATTGGAACCCAAAAAGTTCTTGCAAAAAACTTTGTTTCAATTCTTTTTTTGTATGATGATGAAAAATGATATTTCTTGCTGCATCATCGCTAGCTTATTTTTATTGACTTAAAACTATTGAGGAGGGTGTTTTATTATATTTTTTATCATAATAAACTTTTTTGTACATACTTTACATTTATTTAAAAAAGAAATGAATCAAACTGCATATTTATTTCACCTTGTTTTATTACCATAGAGTTTGATTCGAAAATTACCAGTTGGTTTTATTCCGCTGGGAGATAACAGCAATTACGTTCATCGAATGTTATATGGTGATGACAAAATACATGTAAGGTAAAAATATTTGTATTTGGATACATCACAGTTGGTTTTGCAAACGCATCCTGCTTACACAGGATGTATTTGTTGAAATTTTCTTACCCAAGCATATTACATGTGCTATACCGTTTTTTACTTCTGTGGCTCAAGAGAAGGCAAATATTATTGAAATATTAGATATTCTATACAATATAACTATTGCAGGCATCAGGTATCTAATAAAGAATAGTATTACCTTGTTAAAGGCCTATATATGATTTCAAATACGGTAAATTAAAATAGGATTTTAATGATCATGGCTGCTAAGTTGAAAAACAATATATTTTATAGAATATTTCAGCTAGCCATGCTGTTACTGTTTAGTTTTATTTTATTGACTGATGTAACTAATTTAGTAAAACTTTTTATAGGCCTGTTAAACTGTTTAAAAATAAATTTTCTTTAATAAGTAGTTTTATTCGAGGTTTTATAAATAGTTTTTAAATTTGTATACTTAATTAAATTAAATTGTTTAAGTTTATGTCAAAGTTTTTGTCCATAAAATGAATGTGTTAGTATGATCTATTCTACAATGTGTTGTTAAACATTTCCAAAATAAACAATGAATGTGATTTCTTGCATGGAACAATA
>JAUZNK010031801.1:0-18686 GCA_035046665.1 Euphysa ruthae
TATATATAGACTACTATTTCATCGTAGGTAAATATTATTTATATGTTTTTTGTAATAACAACTTTGAGATATGTTGTAAATATATGTTTGAAAACGTCAAAATTTGTAGAAACAAAATGAAACTTACAGAAAAACGAGTTCTATCAAATCAGTATATTATGACTAGTTTTACACAAACGTAGGCAGGCACTACTCGAAAGAATGCACTCATAAAATCTATATTGCATTTTTAGGGAAAATTTTTGCCTAAAAACAAAGTATCGCACATTAAGAATTGGTTTGTGTCTGAATAAAGTCGTTTTTAAAAAAAAAAATTGATTTTATTTGTGCTTTTCTAATTTAGCTGATGAGATCCTATAGGCACACCTATATTTGTTCATCCGTCTATTATTCTCCTAAACTTTTCGTTACTTTTGTTTGAAATATTAAGTATACAAAGTTATATGACAATTATGGAATTTTTTCTGGAAAAAAAAAAAGGTCTGTCAGACTAGTGGTGGAATAGGTCTATTTACTGATAATTTACTTATAATGTTGTTTTATGTTAATGTATTGAAGTTGTGATCTCCAAATCTAAATGTTTTACAAACCTTCGCATGCTTTTGAACAGGACATTGTGGCAATTGAACAAAATTAACCTGCAAACAATAGCAACAATAAATAAATAAATTAAAAATGTAAATTTAGTTCTAAAAACAACTTTTCATTTCTTTTCAAAATTTGTTTTTTGGAATTTTGAAAGTTAGTGGGCCATAGATGTGGTGTCTATGTTAACCCAAGCAGCAACCTAAAAAATTTTTTGGCATCTCTTATTTTCAAATTTTGTTGTTTTCTTGCCCCTAAATTTCAAATTTGTTCAAAGTTATTTTACAAATCTTAGAAGATAATATTTTTGATTTTTGCTGTATAAAAGATTGGAAGTATAACCCAGACCCTAAATGGTGAAGTTTCTTTGTGATGCTACAAAATACAATATCTTAATCAAAGATGGCCGAAGAATTTTATCAACCCTTGGAGTATTTGTTATTTGGTAGCATTATTCATTTTCAGTGATATGTGAATCTTCATATGGAAAATTAACGTATTTATATGGAAATTGATATTTTATTTTGATGGAAAATAACAGGTTGAATTTAATCATTCTTTAGACGTAAGATAATAAATTAACATACCAAAATACAAAATGTCTCTCTCTGCTGTCTTCATCTTGGACTTAAAAGGAAAAGTAAGTTGGATATTATATTTTTTTATTTTTTTTATTTTATCTTTTTTTTTTTGTTTTCATTTCTTTAAATAATTTATTGAGAAAAAATATGAGTGTGTAATTCCATTTTGAACAGGGACAAAAATGGAGGCCTTTCAGATTTCAACAAAATCAGAGGTGGTGGATGGAATGACTGTCCTTCTTTTAAAATGAATTTATTGAGTGGTTTTAAACTCAACGTAATGTTGTATTGCCATTGTTTCACTCCTTTTATAATAATATGTTTATTGTTAAATTTGACATTAAACTGTTTAGTTTTTTTTTTTTTTTTTTTTTTTAATTTGCTTCTCGTTTAAAATTCATTTTCAAAAATACAGTGTTTTCTTCTACATTATTTTAGCTACGTTTCTTGTGCGTTTGATTCAGTTGTTTTTATAAATAAACCTTTTGAAATTATACTTCAAACAGTTTATATGTGAATAAATCTGGAGTAGGGGAGAATTTTCAAATTTAAATAAACGAGAATAAGCTTGTCTTGGATGGAATTATTCTCTGAAATTAACAATCATCGTGTACCGATTATTTGAAACTTGATCAGACTTTTGTTAGAGCAACATTCATATTTCATACATACATCATACTGATCACATAAATATTTTTGAAAGAATAGTTTATTTAGAACGATTGTGAATTTACCTCTTCCTTGCAAAAGTTTTGCTGTCTCAGAAGCAATGAGTAGATCATGTAATCACAGAAATGTATGTTGAAATCACTTAAATGATATTAACACTCTTCTATGTAGAGAACAATTATATGCTGTCGACATGCTTCTATCTAGAAAACAATGAAATGCTATTGACATACTTCTATGTAAAATAACGCTTCTAATGTACATTATTATAATTATATGAATTTCAACAAACTATTTCGGTAAATGGATATTTTTATACCAGAAAATTTTCTCTGCGCGTAGATTTTAGAGCATCGCCAACTGCATCTCTGTAGCAATGTGGTTAATATCATTCAACCCGTCTTCTACTCAGCAACTTGCTGGTACCCCATTTGGTATAGATCATCCCCAAGTAGCAAACTAGGTTACAGATGCTCTTTTACAGACAAAAAGTGGATAAAATGCTTGGATAGCATTGCAGTTAAATATCTATTTATTTATTGGATTAATAAAAGCATAATTATGTTGGCGTGTTTGAAAAGTAGACTATTAAATTGAACAAAGAATTTAATTTCCAAATCGTGTGTTACGCGCGTGATTATCTGTATGTAGCTGGTGTCTGTTTACATGCTACTATTTAAGTATCCAGATCTTTGTATCACTCAGTGCAATTATTTCATTAAATATTGTTTTTTGAAATAAAATTAAAACAAGTTCTTGGCGTGTTATGTTACATAAGTTTTAGAATAAGTCTTGTGAAACCTCTCTTATTTTCAAACAATGTCAATTTGATTAAATATTTTTCTACTTTTACATAATTTATGGCACTGTCTTATTTTTGGGCATAAAATCAAACAAAAATATATTTGTTGAAATTTAACTTCCAAATATTTTTATGTCTCTCATTATTTTCTTTCATTTTATATTTTTTTGTTTGTTTTTACTCAGCTTTTCAACAGGGCATTTTTAAAAATTTAAGTTCTATATTTTATATTTAGATAAAAAATTTTAAAATTCTGATATATAAAATGGATGCAAAGTTAGTTTTCTCAAAAAATACAATGGAATTTGAAATTATATATTTATTAATTAAATATTAATTAAATATGAAATTTAAGTAATTTTAAGTCATTGTTTAAACATCTGAGTTTTTTTTTTTTTTTTTTTTTTTTTGCAGAAATTAGTTTTTAAAGGTAATTCTATAATATGTTCGAAGAACTTAAAAAATCATACCAAATATTTCACGGATATTTGAGTGCTTCAGCTATTACAGAAAACTTTTGTGATCTAGACTCAATTTGTTTTTTTTTTTATTATCATTATAAGTTTTTTTTAGAATTTGATATGTCGTAATTACAGAGGTGATATTGATATGAATGCTATTGAGAAGTTCCTCCCATTGGTGCTTGATCAAGAAGAAGAAAGTGTTGATCAACCTATTGTAGTTTCAAATGATATCACTTTTGTTTATATCAAATACAACAACCTTTATATTGTCACGACGACGAAAACAAATTCAAATGTAGCACTTATATTTTCTTTTCTACACAGATTAGTCCAGGTAAGTCATTATCATCATCTTTCAAATAAAATTAACTGGGTTTTTTTTTTTTTTAGATTTCTTTTGAGACCATTTTAGTCCATTTTAGGTTTAAAATTCTTCAGCTCAAATTAGAAGAAAATGAAAATGAATGAAATATTTTTAATTTTATAATTTTTAAACTTTCTTAGTGATTTACAATTAATTTTTTTCTGTTGAAATTGGGTTTTGTATGAGGTTAGAAAATATTTTATAATATCTTGTCAATTATCTCCAAATTTTCTTGGATGGTGTAGATATGCTCATGCGTGTCCAAAAACAAAAAGTCTGTATTTTTAAAGAAATTCTCTGGGTTAACCATTTAAGATCCAGGGTCTGAAATATAAGCCTAGCATTTCTGTTTCAACAGGCCATGGTCTGATATTTTAGCTCAGTTGTATCTACTTTGTTTTATCTATTTTAAACAAGTGTAGACTGTCAGGTATTGAAATAAAGGTGAGTATTACAATAGAGTTTGTATACGGACAGTAAAGCATATTTGTTGTGGCATGTATGAATACTTTCATAAAATAGAGATGAGCATCGAGCCATGTCAACAAAACCTATCAATTCATTTTTTAACTCCATTAATTGTATGCTTACTTTTACCCTGGCAGAATTCTCACCACGTAGTCATACTTTAGAGTAAGTCTTTTTCTATGTTAAACTTTTTTGAAGTCATAAATTTTCCATATTTATTGATTTAAAATCTTTAAATTTTGGCATCTTCTGCTGCATATGAGTTTCTGAACAAATTAACTTTTATTCTGAATGAAAAGTTTTGGTTTGTCATTACTGATTAAGATTGAGTTTTTAATATCCACTTTTTTGATATAAATGTTGCTAGCTTTATAGGTTTTTAGAAAATATATATTTTTGCTGCATGTTCAGCAAGACTTTTTTTTGTCAATATTCATTTTAGCGGGAGTTAGTATTTCAACTTTTTTGTATGGCCCTTTAAGTTGGATCTATATTTATATATTTATTTTTTAAATATACTATATATATTTATATAAGCTCCGTCCTTAATGCTAGAAATTAATGTTTCTTACAATCATATTTATATTCAGTATTGTCAGCTGTCGTGGAAATTATTTCAGAAAGACCGAGCTTTTCAGAGATTTTCTGTATAGAATTATATTTTTTCACACAAACCTTCAACTCTCCTCTATAACTTTTTTTTTTTTTTTTCTTTAATCAATCCAGGATTAACAAAATAACAATATTTTGTTTCGCAAAATTATTAAAAAAAGCTGAGAAAATTAAATAAGACTGACATGTGTTGTTTGGTTTTTACCCAACGTTACCCAATGTGATCATATTTTAAAAATCTGAAAAATTTCACTGACCAAGTGAGTTGAATTTCTGGTTTGAATAACTTCTGGTTCTTATTAACTTCTATATTTTATAACAGTTAATTATTCTTATTTGCTCCTTTAAGGGGTTTTAATTGATATTTTTTAAATAGTCAAGTGATTAATCATTATTTTAACTCTTATTCTATAGTATGTGTTATGATCTAAAAATCAAGAAAATGTTCCAGCTCAGGCTTTAGCTGAAATCTTATCTTAAACTCTTAAAGCTAAAGATAAAATATTTTACTTTTGATAAGTAGTGCTGAGATAAAATGAAATTCTGTTTTTTTTTTTTTTTTTCTGACATTTTAATTTTAATTGAGACGTGTACTTCTCACCGAAAGCAGTCCGCTACGATTTGAGTCCGCTGATTCTCGCGGGAATTTGATCTCGCAAACAAAGCTCAGGGTATAACATTTCATTTTTGAACAATTTTTTTCAGTTTTTAGTTTTATTTTTCATTTCATTTAAATCAAGGAATCAAAACTGTACTTTTTAAGTATTTGATATGAAAATATCTTGGATTTATCACAAAGTTTTTAGTGCTTGGTATAGACAAATTCACCAAATTTTATTTATAGGCCTTTTATTTTTTTAATGGAATTAATTTCTATAAATATTCACATGATATTTTGGGATATTATTTAATGTTCTTCTGTTCAGCGTTTTTCTCAAATAGATTTCCTTTGTTGGCACCCTCAGAATATCATAACTCCAATTTCTTTTTAGGTTTTCACAAAATATTTCAAGGAGCTTGAGGAGGAGAGTATACGTGATAATTTTATTATCATTTACGAGTTATTTGATGAATTAATGGATTTTGGATACCCGCAAACTACCGACACAAAAATCTTGCAAGAGTAAGTTGCTTTATTGAAAATGTTTTTGAAATTTTGGACAATTTCATGTTTTCACAAATAACAAAAATGGAAATTTTTGAAAAAGACATTTTTTGGTACTGAATCTGAACGCTCACGATTATAATTATATTTGAAAGGGCCATAGAGGTATCTATTGGCTCATCCTGCAAAACATTCAACTCTGCCAAGATTTAGCAACCTAACATCTGATAATTATACCATTTCGTCCTTTTTTAAAATTGTATTATTCCCTGACCAGACCAAATTCAGTCGTGAGCCTGCTGAGATTTTATGTGGATGTAGAAAATATTTCAACATGTCAGCGACATTACGATATTTTATTATTATGTCAAAGATTTTGCAAATTTTATAAGTCCCAAAATTTCTATTTTTCGTGATGACTTGTTGCAATTTTGTGAATCTTGTGTTAAGAATTATTTTTCAAATTATTTTTTATAGAAAAATACTATTTCAAACTTTTATATATTAATTTATTTTATTTACAATATTTTTTATCATATTTTTTTATAGGTATATAACTCAACAAAGTCATAAGTTGGAATCAGCACCACGGCCCCCACCTGCTGTGACTAATGCAGTTTCATGGCGACAAGAAGGTTTAAAGTATAGAAAAAATGAAGTTTTTTTAGATGTAATTGAATCAGTTAATCTACTTGTTAATGCGAACGGTGGTGTCCTTCGTAGTGAAATTGTTGGGAACGTTAAGATGAAGGTATATTTGACTGGAATGCCAGAATTGAGACTGGGACTGAATGATAAGATATTATTTGATAACACTGGCAGTAAGTAATTTACTTTAAAGTAATAAATTTTGTATAGATTCATATTCTAAGAATTGAAAAATTGAAGTATTTTAAAAACAAAAGCAACGTTTTCTTGAAATTTTGTGTGCATAACTAACAGTGTAGGCATTATATTAAAATTCTTTTTTTAATAAGTGGACTAAAGTTACAAATTTTCTGCATATTGATCAAAATTCTAGAATGTTCCAGATAAGTCCTTATTTTAATGTGTTACTATTCACCAAATTGATAATTTTAACTGTGCACATCAACTTATATTTTGACTAGATTAACTGCAAATATCTTTTCACTCTCAATAGCTACAGTATTGCTGTACATGTTATATGAGACGACTGGAAAATTGCACTTTTGATTGAATAAAGTTGGTTTCCCCCCAGGGATTTGTTGATAGAAAGAATATCCGGGCAGTAAAATCAACTCAGTCCAATACCAAATCATATAGAGCCTGTGTCCAGCCCCTAATATTAGAGAGTACTACCATCTTGGGAATGAAATAAGTCTCTGGTTGTGATTTATTTATTGTGTGGTTTTGGGATTTTCTCTGGATCAATAAGTATGCCTAAAGCCTGTGTATATGTGGGGGCATTCAAAACAGGTTCAGTAAGGCGATTGAACGGCGTAAACTGGAAACAACAACATTATAAGTTCACGTTATTGAAATGATTATTATATTATTTGTATATTTATTATATTAGGACTATAAAACAAAATATAATGCATCTATAATTTTTGACGTTAATTATTAATATGCCAGGCATCCAATAATTATATCTTATAAAGTTAGTTTGGAATAAATTTTGGAACGTGTTTAGTTTTGAACCTCTTATTTCAGTCCAAAGTTTTTCTTATTTTTTTTTTTTATTGTGACTGGTTTTACTAAACATTCTACAAAAGTCCCAAAAAACGATCAAGGATAATTTTTTTTTATTTTTTTCTAGTGATATGTTATCTGACCTTATGATGTTTGTTATTTTGTAAATTTTGTTGGACCTTTTGCTGTTTTTCAGGATCAAAGAGTAAAGCTGTTGAACTTGAAGATGTTAAATTCCATCAGTGTGTTCGATTATCTCGGTTTGAAAATGATCGAACAATATCATTTATACCACCTGATGGAGAATTTGAACTAATGTCTTATCGTTTGAATACTCATGTCAAACCGCTTATATGGATTGAATCTGTTATTGAGCGACATTCACATAGTCGAGTTGAATATATGATCAAGGTAAGCAATCACATCATAGGCTTCTACTAAACTCACCAGTAATTACTAACTCATTTTTCGGATAGCGGTTTTAAACCATCAAGAACAACAGTGTAGGTGAAGTAAATAAAGGAACGATTCATAGTGACTAAATTAAAAATGCTAAATTGGAACAAAATTGGAAGTGCTGTTAGGATTTTAATAAAATGGAAGGCTGTTTTAGCGAAAGAATCATCCATGTGTGAACATAAAAATGTAAAAAGAATTTATAAAATGCAGGGAAGTATTAGAACAAGTGTAGAAAATCCTTTAATAATAACGGGGGATGATAATAATTAGGAAGGGTTAAAAAATCCTAAAAATTAAAAAAAAAATATAATAAAAGTAAAAAAACGAACGCCAGTACTAAATTGAATGTTTTGAAATCGGACCAAAACTTTTTGGCTGTTTCTAAAACTTTGTTCTATGAAATTTCTCGAATTAGCTACTCTTGTACATTTGCAAAATATGTTTAACAGGTGCCTTTCAGAATATTTGAAATTATTCAAGGCTTTCGATTTGCAGATTAAAAAAAAATTAAGCCTAAATTAATGTTATGTACGAGACTTATTTTGAAAATTATTACCCTAACTTAACACATGTTGAAATAAACATCAAATGGATGTTTACTTATGATTAAAACTCCTAATAATAATCGTTTTAAAATAGCATGAAGATTTGAAAGTTTAATTCAAACATAATTTATTTAAATACATTTCATTTGGTAACCATAATGAAAGATGTGCATCATGTATTTATTTCATACGAAAGCCCCGCATATTTACATAAACAAAAATCAACTTCTTTTGGTGAAGCTTTAGTGAGAAGACCTATTAAGCGGTAAATGTTGACTTGAGCAACGTGATTTAGCTTTATGATTAACTAACTTCTAAAAACTTTACTCATTTTGAGAATTTTTTCTGATATTGTTTGTAAAATTTTAATATAAGTAAAAAAATTTTTATATTTTCCAATGTTTATTATTAATACAACTTTATTAAACGTTTTCAAAACATGCACTGTTAATATCTATAGAAATTGTACTCAGCATTATAAACCCCTCTGTTACAAAATAGACCTACCTCTGTTATAATGCAAATCTCTAAAAAATATGTTTTAATTTATTCAAATCAGAAATATTTCTGAACTTTTATATTTACCGTTTTTTATTCTGATATATTACTGTTTTACTGTTTCTCTTAGCCTAGAATTTTATGGAAGTGTACACTCCTGCCTTTCCTGGCATAAAATTAGATGGACTCCAAAAACCGCAAGATTTTTTCTTTTGTCATATCTTTTTTTTAGTATAAGATTTTTATTTTTTTTTTACTTTTTTGTGTGTCTTTCTATTGTAAAAGTTCTTCCCAGGAGGTAAGAAGTAATTTTGCATTTATATATTTGAATTTTTGCATGAAAAATCAAGTTTTAGAGTAGATTTGCAGTAGTTACAGCTAGCTGTTTAATGAAAGAAATGTTGAGTTATTTTGCATTCTTTACAATTGAATTGAATTTTATTACTTTTCATAACGTTTTTATTATTTGTTTATAATTGATAAAAAATATACATGTATCCCAGCAGGAAAAGTTCAAAGTGCATAGTTCACACTTTAATTATGATGTGTTACAGTTCTTACAATCAAAAAACTATGGAACGCCGAATGGATATCAATTAGATAAACCTAATTTATCTCAGAAATACCGACTTTTTCCACTGATTTACTTAATTCATAAATTACCTTCACAAATATAAACCCAATGTAAACCAAAGAAGAACTTTTTAATTCAATACAACAAGTAATGAATGTGAGCAGATAAACTTGGCTTATTTTATCGACACTTAGATAAACTAGGATTATCAGCGGGAAAAGTCGGAATTTCTGAGATAAACTAGGTTGATCTAATTAATATCCATTCGGCGTTCCATAAAAAACATACAAATTTTTCTAGCTCTGCTTTACACAACTGGTGTGACACAACTTTTGACAATCTCAACAGAAACCTACATTGAGAGTATTGTGGTACGATAGACATGTTTACTGATTTTAGTTCATTAAATAAAGAAGCTCTTATGATGATCTTAGGACATATTTGGAACAACTGGGCCCCAAAGAAATCAATAGTCAAAACTGCAAGATGTGTGAGAGTAACTTAATCATAACTAAACGTCAATGACATGCAACAGGACAAATTTATACCAGCTGCTACATATATTGATACTTCTGATAGTATTCAGCCAAGTACATCAAATCCTGTGAGGTTTATCATCAAACCTCCTGATAAGAGGAGAAACTCAGCTTTAACATCGGCTAAATACGCAATACTTTGCTCACATAATAGCTGGAAGATAAAAACAAACCAAAAATGGTTTAGAAGTTGACTTCCATGTTACTGTACAAATTATGAACCTTGGCAGGCTTTTCCAGGAACAAACCACCACGTGGGCTGCAAATAGCCCACCTAAAACAATCTAGGTGACCTATAAGACTAAATATCATGAAAAATAGAATGATTTAGCCAAGTTTAGGAGGTATAGAGATATTTTGGGAGGGCTAAAAAAGCCCTTGTAGGTTGATTTAGGAGAGTGTGGGCGTGGACTACAGCCCTCGTCTACTGGAAATGCCTGTTCGGTGACCGAAGCAATAAAACCTTTAGATTTACATTTAACATAACAGCATGTTGGTATATGCGTCAAGTGAGTATTGACAGTTGGACCCTATTTAACAGAACAGCATGTTTCCGTGAGCGTTATTTTTACTTGGTAATTGTTGAAAATTTAGTTATCTGAATAAATTTTAGAGGTAGATAAAATCTTGTCAAGAATTTAACGATTGCAAATTTTTTCATTAATTTCATTGATCCAAACCATGTGTTAATCCAAACCATGTGTTAATCCAAACCGTGTGTTAATCCAAACTTTGTGTTAATCCAAACCGTGTGTTCACCCAAACTTTGTGTTAATCCAAACTTTGTATTAATCCAAACCGTGTGTTAATCCAAACTGTATATTAATCTAAACCGTGTTTTAATCCAAACCATGTGTTAATCAAAACTGTATATTAATTTAAACCGTGTTTTAATCCAAACCATGTGTTGATCAAAACCATGTGAGAAATTGTGTTGACAGAAGTTCTTTAAAATCTATTGGTTACTGGACCAGTATGTAATTTCCTCAGAACCCAACATTGTATTTTGTTTTTTATATTTGAGTTTACATAAAATTTTTATTCTTTTAATTTTAGGCAAAGAGTCAATTCAAAAAACGATCCACTGCAAACAATGTTGAAATCATAATACCTGTACCTCTAGACGCATCTTCTCCAAAATTTAAGGTAATTATTTTCAAAGTATATTTTTTAATTGTTTGATAGCAATTATCAATTAAATTTTATTAGTTTTATTGATCAAGAATTTCATGGGTTAAATTTCATGGGTGACTAAATTAAAATTTTGCTTTTAAATTTATAAGGAAACAAGCTAACCTTTAAGTTTGTGTTTCTTGTGATCAACAATGAAGTTATCAGAGTTATGGGGATAATTTAATTAAATTACCCGATTTTGGAAGTTTTTCTTTTAAATTAATAACAGGAAGTGTTGTTATTATCATTCAATGTTTGTTTTCCATACTAGAATGAGTTGGACTGTGTTGCCTTTATGAAAGAAATTATCCACCTATTTTTAAATATCTTGTGTGAGAACATATAAAAACATTAAATTAAAGAAAACGAATTGTAAGCAGTAAATATGTGTATGTAATCCCCCAAAATAAATGCAAGCCTTAATAATCTGAAACCTAAAAGTACTAAAAGTGAATCTGAATCGTAAAAGTGAATCTGAATCGTAAGACTTATTAACTCATGCTTTGTTTTGGCAATTTGTTGAGCAAAAGAAAAACAATTCCAGTTTTCCTTTGCAGAATATTTTTTTTTTTTCTAGTGTGCTTTTTTAAGTTGTAAAAAATTATTTTGAGCTTTTCATTGGAGTTTTTTTTCTTCTGTTTAGACAACAGTTGGTAGTGTTAGATATGCACCTGAAAAAAGTTCGATTATCTGGAACATCAAGTCTTTCCAGGTAAGCTTTATAAACTATGCCATGAAATCTACTGTATAATCAAGTTTGAACTTAGTAAGTCTCAGAATGATCTTGATACATCATTATAAGTGTTTATCTAATTATAGGGTGGTAAAGAGTTCTTAATGCGTGCGCATTTTGGCTTGCCTAGTGTAGAAGCAGGTATGTTTTCTATTGATTTCTTCCCTGCTCATTATTTTTGCCTATTTTCTACTTTCCTCCACTGCATTTGTATTTTCTACCCTTCTCATCAGTATTACATACTCCCAGTTTTGTAAAAAGCGATAATAAGAAAGCCTAAGTGATTTGTTTACTGCATTCTTATATCATTCATACATCACTTATTTGCTCCACTAGTGATTAGGCATATATCACTCATTTGCTCCACTAGTGATTAGGCATATAACTCATTTGATCCACTAGTGATTAGGCATATATCACTCATTTGCTCCACTAGTGATTAGGCATATGTCACTCATTTACTCCACTAGTGATTAGGTGTATATCACTTATTTGCTCCACTAGTGATTAGGCATATATCACTCATTTGCTCCACTAGTGATTAGGCGTATATCACTCATTTGCTTCCACTAGTGATTAGGCGTATATCACTCATTTGCTCCACTAGTGGTTAGGCATATATCACGTAAGTTCAAAAAAAGTTAATTAAAAGAAAGTTTTAAATAGTTTGCTTCTTAAATTTTAACTATTTCTCTTCCTATCACCCGCCACCCCGTCTGGCAAGTAATAGTTGTAAGTTTTTTTTTTAGATAACATTTTTTCAGTTGTAATGGAGCATTTGAGAAAACAAAATTGCATGGAAAAAGCCGCTGTTTGTTTTTTATATCCAATCTTCAATAATCTGTAGAGATCAGAATTTTTAAGAAATAGAAAAAATGGCCTCTGAAGAATTTTAACTGTTCAGATTGACCCTTTAAATTCATCCCATTTTGACTGTTCGAATTAACCCTTTGAAATCATCGATTTTGACTGTTCAAATTAACCGTTTGAAATTATTGATTTTGACTGTTCGAAATTAACCTTTTAAATTCATCCGATTTTGGCTGTTCAAATTATGATTAACCCTTTAAAGTCATCAAGAAACAGCTCAGTCCTATTAAAAATTTTAGGTCTTAAAATTTAGAAATAAACAAATAGTGGTGGTTATGCTTTTCTTTTTTTTACATCCATTTACGGTAGTTTTAGAAATGAAAGTATGATTTTTAAACGTTGATAAGACTTTATGCAATATATATAACCATAATTTATTTTTCTTTAGAGGAATCTGAATCTCGACCTCCGATTTCAGTTAAATTTGAAATTCCATACTTTACTGTGTCTGGTATACAGGTTGGTTTTTAACTTATAAAAAAGGCATCTATTCACCAAAAAAGCCTCGTGATAAAAACTCTTGAAGTTAGGAGACCAAAAAGGGGTATTTTGACCTTTATAGCCATTTGTCGTTGATTCGTGTTTTTCGGTACGTGGCCTAAATAGGGCTATTTGTTTAATAGGAAATTCTCAAAATATCTTTGTTTTAAGTTTGAGTGAAGTATTAGGTCCTTAGATACATGGTAGGACATGTTTTTTTTTTTTTTTTTTTTTTTTACTGATGATTTTACTGAGTCTTAATACTGCAATTTTAGACCAGTAAAAAAAATGACTAATGATTTTTAGTAGAGAAACGTTTTGTTCCTTTAACTCCGATTAACACTCAAGGAATATTTATTCTGTGGAAACTTCAGCTTAACTACTCAGAAAATTTCTACAAAGTCAGAATTTTTTTTTGTAAATGAATCCTCTTCTAGATTATATACTGTTAACTTGATTATATTTTTTTTAAGGTTCGATATTTAAAAATTATAGAAAAGAGTGGCTATCAAGCGTTGCCATGGGTACGTTACATCACGCAAAATGGAGGTGAACTTAATATTTTACTTGCCAGCACATCTTTTAGTGATGATTTTAGTGAGCATTCCTTAATTAACCTTTTAAGCAGTTTCACTTTCATTTCTAAGTGTGATTTTTGATCTTAAAGGATCATTTACCATTAAGGTTTTTCTTGTAAATTTAACAAAAGATGTACTTAATATAAACACCAAGAAATGTGAACACCAGATAAAATTATATATACTACAAGTGTATGATTCTGACTATTTTATTCAACTATGTTTCCTTCTTAGATTACTCTTTGCGGACGTCGTCGTGAACATAATACATCATTTGTCTTTCAAGGTACAGATAAGAGAGATGTTGATTGGTGTGTGACAGTTAGTCATCTTTCTCATACCTCCCAAGCTTATGTTTTGCGATACACACTTTTATAAGTACTGTTAACTGTTGAGCATATCCCTGATTTTAAGTAAGACGTTTGAATAAATGTAAAATTATGTTTAAGCTTCAGTCATGCGCTAACCAAAAAAGATTTACTCAGAAATTTATTTTTTCCTTGTTTTGTTTAATTTTAAGAAGCCATTTTGAAATATGCGGCAGCTTTTGTTTTGGGGTTTTCTCGTAAAAACTTCTGATTTTGAAAATATTTGTAGTGCGTGTATATATTGTTATTTAATACAAATATTTTAGTACTTAATAAAACCGTCTACATTCTGAGGTCTGTTTTCTCACCCTAATTGGAAATGATTTAGAAATTCAATATCTTTTTTAAACATTTAATTTTTGTCAAACATACAATTTGTGGCCAGAAAAAGGAATATTGTTATGCTATATTTGTATATAAAATTAAAATTCTTTTATGTAGATGATTTAAAGATCTCTTGTTAAAGGGAAAAATGAATACCTGTGGATAATTAGCCTGGGTTCTTTTACATGCGCTGTAAAAATAAGAAAAATAAAGTTATTTTCAGCCAATGGAATATTACTAGTAAAGGCTGGGGAAAAACGAAAAAGCTTTTTCATTTATATTCAAATTAATTTGATTTCTCAATTATCGTTTTTGCCGATTTAAATAAACTGAAAAATTTCTCGCTAATATGTTTATGTTTTTTCAATGTGTTTCAAAGTTCTCTCCTCGAACCTCTCCTTTTAAACTTGTGACAAGTGAAGCAAGAATCCTCTCTTTCCTTATTTGATCTCTTTATATCAATTTTGGTGCTTATAAAAAGAAAAAAACCCGAAAATTATCGTCGACCCGAGAATTTCGACCAATTTTGAATCCGACTCTGCTCATTTTTATTCTTCATGTGTTGAATGGTGCTTAGGGAAATTTATTTTTTGTGATATTTTAAGTGTTAAATTTATTTTGTATACTGTTTTTTTTTATCTACCTGATATAAACTTAAATTATTCCTGTCTGAGAAATAAATTAGAATTTTGAAATATTGCGTTTTTCTTATTTAACTATTGGAATTGAATTTATGATAAGATTGTCCGTGGTAGGAGTTTTTGAAAGTTGTATAAAGGTTCCATTTTTGATAATTTCGATTAAGTTAAATTTTATACAAAAAAATAATATATTGTACTTATTACTAGCGTGTGTCCATTAGGCTTCATGCCTAAGTGTATTTTCATAAAAAAAACTTCGTAATATCACTTGTTAAATTGTTTCTGGGGATAAAAATGCTTACTCCCTTATATTTTTCCATCACATTTCATGCTATACATCTTGGCTGTCAGACTAACTAAACATAAACTCAGTTTGCACTTTAAATGATGTTAAATGTTGGTGTTGGTCTACGTGGTGTTTATTTTTTACCACAAGGTCAATTTTCGTTTATAAAATTGCTTGAATCTTTTTCATGAAAATAATGATCAAATTTAGGAATATCAAAATGACAACAACGCATGCTGAAGAAAATATGATTTATTGAGGTGCAGCATAAAAACTATACTTCCCTTGCCTATGGTTTTAATAATTTTTTCTCTCTACTTTTGGTTCTTTATAACAAAAAGTCTCTCGTCCATTTAAACATTGTCAAGATTTTGTTTCGACTAGCTTGGAGCAATAGTTGGGCGGTAGGTAGTCTTGGGTTTTTGCTTCAGCTACATGTTCACGTATAAACTCTTATCAGTATGTATCCCATAAGCGCTGCAACATGAACGTGGACGTCACCCCTAAGAGTGTTTTAATATAACAATATAATTTTTACAAGCTATACATGCCTTGGAAAAAAATAACTTAAGTAATTACTTGAAAGGTTGATTTACTTTTAGCTTTATTATCCCATAATTTGCATTCTTAATCGAATAAAAATAACATCGTTAAAAAATTATATCAAATTTAAAAATATTTGCGTGGGTAACTTTCATGATAAAAAATTAATGCGAGAAGCTAAATCATAATAATTATAAAAAAATAATTTTAAAAAATAATAAAAGAAATGAATAAATTACAAAAGTATTATTCTGACTGTTAAAAAAAATACAATAGTGATTTGGAATGAGATATAAGTTTTCCGTTCTTTTATAAAGTAGCTAATAAGGTAAGGACTGTGGAAATTTTAAAAATGTGATAGCGACGTGTGCTACTTCACTAGATAATAGTTTAGCAAGGTCTTTAACCAAAAGAGGCTACAATGATTGTCCAGACCAATATTTCCCATATGGCAATGTCAACTTTTTCTAAGTCTTGTGCGATTCCTTGTCTATCTGGGTACATAATGTTGCGAGTTATCCCAAGCGGAGGGCAAACACATTTCGTCATCGGGACGACTTACTTGTACCTGTGGGTGGCTCTGCGGAGGGTGTGTGCAAGGCCATGTGAAAGTCTGTCACTATGGCTACGATGGGTTCTTTGTAAATTTCCTCCACTGTGGTTTTGGCCATTGTCGTCTCTAAAAATTTCCATAAATTTGTTGTATATTTTTTTAATTATAGAATTATTTTATAAAACAATTATTCATATTACAAAAATTATTTTATAAAAAAGACAAGATTGTATTGGATGGAGCCTCTCACACAAAATAATCAATGGTTCTCAACAAAATTCTATAAAGTTCATGGAAAAAGTGCTAAAAAAATAAACCAGAAGAAAAAAAAAAGAATATTAAAATCAAAGATTAAGGAGAGACTTTAATTAAATGAGTTTTAACTCATTTTAAAGAAATAATAATATTATAAAGTAATCGAAAGAAGAATAACCAAAATACTTTTTGGTATTTATTATCAGAAAAAGAGTAAGGTTTCGAACTATAATAAAGCATACAAGTATAAATCTTCATTTATAAAAAAGGTAAGCCTCGTTATAAACAAGTGGATCAAAATATTCTATCTAATAACCTCTAAAGGATTGTTATTTTTTACTATGTGTTATTATACTATAATATTCAAAAATAATTGAAAATGTAAGTCGTCAATATAGCTCGTATAAACTATTAAAGATTCTATTTGTTTTTGAATGGCCATCATAATAATGATAGGTATGTCATTGAGGAACTTTTTTTTAACTTAGTTACGTATGTTTGTTAACATCTGGATTATGAAATTAAAAATGTATGTTTGAAATGTGTAGCTGGCTAATCTAGTACTAGTAATCTGTTTGTTTTATTTTGTATTTTACTTTTAAATTTCATAAAATTTGTGATGAAGTTAATGACTTAACAGGTGTTCATATAAAAAGGTACAAAAACTAACCTGCACTGCTTTATATCCTGACCTTAACAATTTTTGATGAAAAAACAATTGTAGTAGCTAAAAGTTATATATTCGAGAGACAAGATTTAGCTTTAACTACCTTTGATAAATATATGATGGACAACATCTAATTCCAAAGAAAGCTTTTCGCCTAATATTCTAGGAAATGCCGTTTTTGCTTTTACGACTGCAAATTGATTGCGAAGCATACACCGGTATATCTTCACGCTCTAAATAAATAAAAAATGGAAACTTGAATCATCTTAAAACATTAACGACATTTTAAAACATCAACGACGTTTTAAAACATCAACGACGTTTTAAAACATCAACGACTTTTTAAAACATCAACGACTTAGTGTGATGCTTGAGATCAGATCTCTACTCAACTATGACAAATAAAATCAAATTTTACTCTAACAGCAGGTTTGTTTTCGCAATTACAAACTACGGAAAAATAGTCCAGGTGCTAAGTGAGCAAAGTACCACTTAGAGGGTGTGGGGGATTTTCATAGCGATTTTCTAGTAGCTACGCAAATGTGGTTCAAGAAAACAAGAGGTAAATGGGCTACTTAGGTGGCAATAACCCACCAGAAACCTTGCAATCACGAGAATAGTGTGAAATTTTAGAAACCATAGTGAAATTAGTTAACTAATATATATATATACACACATATTAGTCGATGAATTAGATGTCCAATCAAATATGATACGGGTACATTCGTTTATAAAACTTTTATCTGCTACTCTTGAAGGAAGAGGAAGCAGATTGTTCCTCCAATACACAATTCTATTATATACATTTAATCGATAAAATGTTTCTTGGTAAAATTGGTAAAACCCAGCAAAATTGAGTAAAAGGCAATTTATATTTAAGAGGTTCATTCCTTATAGGAACTCTGGATTGCGATGAAAGGATTTGATTAGCGATACAGTGATTGGTATCCTGAGACCACGCCTTTTTTTGAAAAATCGATGACTGATGTTGCATGTTGTGTTTGTTATATTCCCAGTACTCGAATAATCCATATTGATAAAGAAATCTTATTCTCATTATTTATTATAAATAATTAACATGATTCTGAAAAATTTTAATGTTGTTAACAAATTATAAAAATTTCCTAAGTAAGTAAGTATTTATTCTGCCACAAACAAATATACATTAGTTATGAAAATTACAAGACAACAGAAAAATAAAATAATAATAAAAGAACACTAACATAAAAACAAATGGTGGCAAGGATGGGCACAAAAATTGTTTGTCACAACAATATTTCCATTGTGGTCCCGTTATACA
>JAUZNK010031812.1:0-18678 GCA_035046665.1 Euphysa ruthae
ATATACATATATATATATATAAAGGATGTAAAAGAGATATTAAATTGGCTTTTCCATCATTTCTCATCAAAAAAAAAAAAAAAAAAAAAAAAAAAAATGGTCAAGGAAAAGTGAGACGCTTTTACATTAACTAACCCCCAACCGGAAAGAAAAAATAATTGTAAATTAAGAATTTATCTATTGAATAAAAAATAAATAGCTAACCTTTACACTTGTAGTCTTATCTTCAGACTCATCTTCAATCAAAACAATGTTATCCTTCATTCCAGTGCTTTCTCTCACACCCAAATGATAAAATAATGATGCTTGTTCGTAAGTCACTGACATATCAACAACACAAACGTCTGCATTATAAAATGCTTCCAGACTATCATATTCACCAAAATCTAAATTCTCAAATTTGAGTTCATTTAATTCTACATCAATGTTCTTGCATACTTCTTCCAATTCAGCTAGAGCAACCTGTGGTAACTCTTTGTTTGGAAAAACAGCTACTCCTTTAGTATGTCTACGACTTTGGATCTTTTGAAACGCTGAAAGACTCAATGAAGAGCTAAGATTTCTTTCAACATTGTCTTCTGTATCAGAAGAATCTTTTGA
The DNA here is from genome assembly GCA_035046665.1 of Euphysa ruthae. Taxonomy (NCBI): domain Eukaryota; kingdom Metazoa; phylum Cnidaria; class Hydrozoa; order Anthoathecata; family Corymorphidae; genus Euphysa; species Euphysa ruthae. Next base: position 601 of record JAUZNK010031812.1, read on the forward strand.
AGAAGATTTGGCATCATCTAGAAACTTTAATTCAGATGGTCTTCGAGAATTTTCATCCGTTATTTTATTTGCAACATCAAATGATGATTTTATAAGAGACTTGATACCTCTTTTTTTGTTGGAGAGCTTCAGTACAGATTTTGGTTTCAAATCTCGGAAATGATTTAAAGCCATGTTATCTTCCTTAGTTTGGTTGGTAACATTATATGAACTTTGAAAAAATATATAAAAAATAAAATTATTGAGCAGAATGATATTTCTATTTCAATATTAAACACAAAGTTTTATGGTCTATAAAAATTCAGTAGTATACAATATTGACACTGCATACAATAGATGTTTTAAACAAAAGATGAATTTAATGACAGCACTAGTCTGTATTGATAAAGCCCATAGCATCTACAATGACTGTAATCCCTTATCTAAGAAATAATCTAAAAAATACTTATATGCTTAAAACTTGAAACAAAAATAGGTAATAAAATTTGACACACCCTTTAAAAGTGATGGTTTATGTTTTCGAACAAAGACAATATTAAGTTAAAATTCTAAGAATATGTATTAAAATTAAGATACGAAACATAAAATACAGTCCCAATATATATTCACTATAAATAAAGTAATTAATGCTTAATCATAGGTCAGAGAAGTAATGGTTATATACAGGAAGAGGGGGAGGATGATAGAAGGAAACTGATTGTTTATGACTTTCAAAACTATATTTTTGCATATAATTATTCTATTTCATTTTTAATATTTCCAATGATATTCAGGTTTTGCCTAGATATGATAGGCTGTATAGCAAATGTTCTGTTATCAGTTAATGAGTTTTGCTTATTAGAGATAAGTGCTAAAAAATTTCTCCTTTAATAACTTAAAAATATTTTCTCTTTGAAACCAGATTCTCAGAAATACAGATTTTTTTGTATAAGGATGATTACTCAAAGTATTGCATTCCATTCATTTAGAGTCAAAATAAGAATATTATCAATACATTGTATATTGGTTCAATGTAAATCCCATTAGTGGAGTTTCAGATTCTGATTTTGTAATTGAGGCTGCACCTAAAATTCACTAAGATATCAGTTATCAAAATACCATATAGTTTTTTTTTTTGTAATTTATAGCGAATTTTTTTCTTTTTAACAAAATAATAAAAGAAGATCTGCTGATTAGAATTTTTTCGTCTAGTAGCTCAGTGTTTAGAACATTATTCTTTTGCATGCATTTAAAGACACACGTTTTAGACCTGTTGAGGACATGTAATCAATCAAGGAGCATTATTTATGAATTGAAACAATTACACCTGTTCTTGAGTTTAAAACAAGCCTTTTGGAAAATGTGGAATATCTTTATTTTGGCTTTTCGATTTTCAAAGAAAATTCATATGCAAATTTTTCATGTTATAACGACTCTCCTCAAAAAATTTCAAGGTTATTTGAGAATTCAAACTTAATTTATTATCAGTAAACCAAAAATATAAAAGAGTTTGGAACTAGCGACCTGTCAACGATAAAATTACAAATTTTGTACAGAATCAATAAAAACATAAACATCTATAACCCTACCAAAATTTACTTAAAAACTGTAAATGTTTTTGAAGATATAGAGGGAAATGCGATGTCCTAAATGTGCCATATGTAACTGTGATGTCATCAATAGGTAAAACAGTATAGGTATTTGAAAAAAATGACAGTAAACAAGACGTGAGAAGCAAACCGAGGAATAGACATGGGAAATTTCATAGAGGCCATCAGCATGCCAAGAATTTTCTCAGAATTATTATATCCTATGAGGAAACTCTTTGACCATTTATCTCAATTAGAGATGGTGAGATTTAGCTGGCATATCATCATGAAAATTCAGTAAAATCATAAAATGAAAATAAAATAAAATCAATCAACTTTAATTCATATAACCTGTGCTATCTTAGGAAAATATTTTAAATTAACCGTTATTTTGTCACAAAATACTGAAATAAAAACCTTCTTTTAATAAAACTAAATGAATATTGAGAACATTAAAACTTAGCAAGAATACATTAAATAAGTAACGTAAGAGAGCACTGTATGATATCACATTTTTTATTTTATCCTTTTAATCATAAATCATGTAATCATAAACAATTCATAAGTGCAACAGCAACAACAGATCTGAATCAAACAATTATGTAAGCAAAAATTAATTATCAGCAAGTAAACCATGTATTAAACCACAATATTTACACTAGAAGCTGCTATCAGCTTAGGTATAAATCTCCTTCAAAAGTTTAATTAAGTCAACAGAGATGAAGTGCACAATCAGAAATAACTTTCTCAAGCTCAAATCATTTATAAAAGAATTAATAGAATTATCTGTTCAAGAAAAATCCTTATTAAAATGTCTTAAAAAAAAAAAAGAAACAATATCAACCAGTGCTTGAACATTGAAACAGGAATTTATTTATAAAGAAAATAAGAATTAAGCAAGGTGAGTAATAAAAAAAATATATATATATATTGCTGATAGATTAAATCTTATCAAACTACATACATATACTGTTATGCACTAATTTTATGCCAATATCATAGCAGGAGGTAACAGGGATTCTTAACCTTGTTCATACTGGGCTTTTTTTGAGTCACAAACACTGGGGGACTGAAAGGCATCCCCTCCCCCAGGAGAACTTTTGAGTCCCATTATGAAACTTCCTGAAATTTTGCATGTGTTTAGCTTTTTCATTCTCCAGCATGTAAGTAAAAAAAATAGTAGAAATGGCAAAATTGTTTGTGACATCGATTTACTGAATCCTTTTGACCAAAAACTGCCATTTTGGTGCCCTTATTAAATTATAGATTACAAGACAACCACAAATGATTTTTTCTTAAAAATTTTTTTTTTGGTCCGACACCTGTTAATGTGACGTCATGAAAAAAAATTGATTAATTAAAAAAAAAATAAAATTGAGAATTATTAATGCAAATAGATTTTAGGAAACCACCCACAAAGTTTCTCAGACGAATAATGGGATAATTTCTGCCTTGCCTTTTTACAAATACTAATAATATGATTAGAAAAAAACAGTTTGTTATCAATTTTTACACTTCACCGTTCAACCTCGTTTTTTGCAGCAATCTTTTTACCGAAAAAAAATAAATATAAATTTGCCACCAGGCTTTTTTCTCCAAGAAACATCAGTTGGAATTTTGAAGGGCTTGCGACAAGGGAGTTGATAGAAAGATACAGGTTAATTCAGCTTTTACTTTACTAATAACTAAACCAACAGAGGTATTGCAGGCATATCAGCAGCAAAACTACATACATCAGTATCATTTAATCATTTATAAAAATACTAAAAAAAATAGGACCTAAGATTGACCCTTGGGCAACTCTATAATGTACCTCAAGCCACTTACTATATGTAGAGCTTATTTTTACTCTCTGTTTAAGCCCTTTCAGATAACTCTTCATCAAAAGTAAACTACATTTTGAGAACCCATGCCTCAAGCTTGGCTAGTAAAAGGTCATGTTTGATACAATCATATACTTTAGAAAAGTCAACTAGAACAGTACCTATTAACCACTAGCTATTTAAGTGTCGTTGCCACTTTTGCAAAAGATTTATCAGCGCAATTTTCGTAGAAATACCTTTATGGATACCACATAGAAAATTTGAAAACCGACCTCTGAAAAATAAACCGACCCATAAAAAAATCGTTCATCTGTTTGAAAATCACTCTTTCAAAGACCTTAGAAATTTTAGGAAAGATACTAATCGAACGATAGTTTTCTTTATTAAAGACATCTCCTTTTTTAAATACAGGTATAATATCAGCCCATTTCAACTCAAGCTTGTTGTTGTTAATAGAGGTATTGATACAATCCGCTAGATAACTGCAACAAGTTATGTTGAGAAGTTTTAGAATTGTTAATGGTATACTACTACTTATTTTTTTTAAATTACTTAACTATATTAAAAACCATATCTGGTTCAACATGTTTAAAAGAAAATATTTACAGGGGTTGATTGCTCTTATTTTGAAAATGCTAGGATGATTAATATATTTTGAATATAAACCAACATTACCAACATTTATAAGTAATAAATTAGTGTGCCAATATGATATATTTAATTAAATTATGTTTCTAAAATAAATATTTAATATTTCAGTAATTAATACGCCATTATTAACAAAAAAATATTTACCACATTTTTTGAAAGATATGGGTTACATGCTTTCCAAAAATTGTTTATCAGTACTAATGCTAATAGAAGAGAAAAACATTTTCTTTACTTGTCTAATGAGTCCACAGACATAGCTCCTCTGCTTTTTAAACAATTGTAAATCAGTTTCCAGTCCAGAATTATTATAAATGTTTTTAAGATGTGAATATTTCAAGATTTCTTTGCGGATAGTTTTAGTTAAATGGCTTTTCATTACCGTGAACAACCTTTCCTTTAAGAGGAGCATGATTATTTAAAACATTTATATGAGCTAGAACAAGACTTAAGGGTGCCAACTACATTTATAAACGATTTGTTTTCAAAATTTTAAAATATCTTTTTGGGAGAAATTTTATAAAATAAAGGCTTAAACATTGAAAAGATTAAGTCATGACAATCACTTAGACCAGTTTAAAAAGTATTAGTGAACTGGAAACATGCTTTTCTATTGGTTAAAAACAAATCTAAGCACTTACCAGAGCACGACTTGAAATATATTGGTTCTTTTATAATGTTCACTAAAAAGTGATCTTCCATGAACTCTTTCATTGAAGATTTATCTGGCTCTAAGTTCATGTCACCGATAACTTATAAAACAATCATATTTTTGCACATAAAAATCAATAACTAAAGATAAATTTGATAAAAAAGCAATGATTAACCATTTATGGTTTTTTAAAATGATTTCGAAAAAGAAGCTTGAAATCTATAGGAAGAGTGGAATTTAAAAGTAGTTTTTATTTTTCTTGAAGATATTTATCAGCTCTTACAGTGTTTTCTTCCAACCAACGACATTTTCTTTAAAATCCCTTATTTAACCAAAGAGAATTTATATAAAAAAATTTTGATTTCTTTCTTTAAATTTATTCATGCTTTTACCTTGTTTATCCAGATTTTAGAAAAACTATGTTTTTCATAAAAATCTGCTACAAATTATTATCTTTTCATCCTTTACATCCAACTTCATGCAAAATATAAAAGAACCAAATAAGCAGACTAAGAAAATCGAAAAATACAGATCAATTTTTGCCTTGTTTACCTCACTATCAAACTAGAATTGTCTTCTTGAAATATCTAACTTTATCAAAATGTTTGCCTCATACAGATAATGATATTTGCCTTGTTTACGTAAATTTTAACAAGGTTATTATTTGACATTGACATCTAACTTCAAAAAATCAAAAAATCTAATAATTAAATTAAAAAAACATGTATGGATTTTTTAGTCTTATTTAGAAAGATATGTTTATAAACTTCCTGGCAAAATTTAAAGGTAGGCTTTAAACACTGTAAGCATATAAACATATTGGTTTTTATTTTTAACTTTAATAATATCATTGGACGAGAGATAATTAAATTAACTCTCCTCCACGGGATTATTTTAAATTTTATTGTAGTTCTATTGTTTTACTATCCATCACCTTCACATATATTTAAAATACTGCTCATTTCTCAAAAGTATGATTTTTTAAACAGTGTAGAAGAATTGGTTTTCAAAGATAAATGAAGATAAATAAATTTAAAAAGATTATTTTGTTGTGGGTTTTAAACAAGCGCTAAAATACACATACCAACATCAGTGATGGAAAAAAAACATTAAAAAAAATATATAATTATGTTTTCAGTTTGGGTTTACGTTGTCCATTGCTATATTAAATACAATTACTAAGTAACTTCAACATTATTTTTTTTTTTTTCATCTATATCGTCAACTGATATTTGAAGTTATGATAAGAGTTGGTTGATACTTTTGCTGAACATTATGAGTAAGTAGTTAATCTTACAGCTGATGCTGTAATTATCTGAAAAATATGTGTAATTTTACTCTGCTTTTATATTTTAATATTTTGGCCATAGCAGACAAGCAAAAGTTAAGAATTATAAATGCAGCATTTGAATTGCAGCTCAGTACTGGTGTTGGAGATTCACCATTTGAACATCTCCCAACTTGTTCTGCTCAGGAATAATAGTAAAATTATTTGAATCTATACAATACACTGTAAAATACTTTTGTAAAAAAAAAACAACATGAAAACAAGCACTTTAAAAAATCCCACACTTCAAAAAGTCTTTTCTTCATTGAAGAAGAGACGTTATCCTAAAAAGATAAAAAATAAAATACCAGCACTCATCTTTTTTTCTTTTCATCTTTTATTTTTTTATTTTTAAAATATTATGTATCAATCTTTTTTTCTCAAGAACAGAAATTTGTACAAAAATAAAACATTTATCGCAGTGGTCAGTCTTACTCGACCAGTAAATCGGAAAAAATATATTTTTAAGACGATTTAAGCAGATTCAAAAAATCAACTTTTTTTTGCCTTGTTTAACTCAAAATCGAGCTACGAAGAATTTTTACAAAAAACCGGCTTTGTCACATCATTTATCCATAAGATCATGCAAAAAATGAGAACAAAGTAAAGCAAAAAATATTGAAATGTAGCACAGACAGACAAACAGCACTGAATTCATAATATATTCACTGCGTGAGTCAAAAAATTTTTTAAAGTAAAAAGCAAGCCTTGGTAATATCATTTTACTTACTAATCAAGTATTTGAATTATTCAGATAGATTTTTTTTCTTTAAAGCTTTGAACTGTATTGAGAGTATTCTAAGCAGGAAAAGTATAAATATACTTAATAAAAATATTCCCAGTCTTGAAATTTTTTGTCGAAGTTCCAAATAAACCATAAAACATAAAATCCTGTTAAATAACATCTTCATCAAAAAATGCGCAACGAGGAAGGATTATTTAGTACTTAACCATTAACACTGATAAAATAGATAAAAAATTAAAACTAAAATAACAAATATTTGACATGAAATTAGGAAGAATTTGGGGCTTAGCTTTATATGATTTATGGAAAAGATATTCTTTTAATCAGTCAACTTTTGCAAGAGCTAAAAACCACTGCTTGGGAGGAATATAAAAGAAGAGATAAAGAAAAAGCAGGTCTTAGAAAGACTGAAAAATATTTTGGTTGACGTTAGATTTATAGGATCACAATCAAAAGCCAGAGACTTTTCACAAGTGAGTAGTAAGTGGGAAGAAGCTTGATAAAATTTTTTGTGAAATTTAAAGATCCGTACCTTTTAAAGATGGAAGCCTTTAGGTCATTGATAAGTACTTATAAAAAAAATAGGAAAGTGATTGAAGATTCAAACAAAGGTTAGGAATAAAAAAATGGAGTATACTAGATTCGGTACATACAGCATAGGTTCTGGCCCAAAGATGGCAGGAATATTCAATACATGGACGTATGGTGGCCTTATAGATATAAAATATACTCTTGGGCAGAAGAAAGTGCCACACCCGAAATAGAGATCCAAGCTTCATAGCAGCAGATTTTGCATTTAATGTAAAAAATTCCAAGGGAAGTTATTTGTGAATATTAGGCCTAACAATCAAATCTGCATAGATTAACGCATTGAAAAACACCAACTATTTTTCACAAAACTCACCAACAGTGCAAAGATCATCTTCCAAATCAGCTGGTATTTCAACCTTATCAAAAACATTTTTTGTCTTCCCTAAACCTCAGTACAAAGTAATTTGCATATGCATATAAAGCGAGCTTGCAAAGAATGCTATGATGCAAATCATGATGAAAATTAGCAAAACAGTAAGTCCCAAAATAAAACCTTGAGGGACACCAGAATTTAAAGAATAACAGTTTGAAGAATGACCTTTGAGGGCCACATCTCAGCAAAAAGTTCAGTCATTTAGCTACAAAACATGCTATACATCTCATTCCAGGTTCATGTGAATATGAATGAAAGGAAGAATTGAAAATTTTTTTGAATTTTGAAAAAAAAATATTGTGAATTTTACATTTTTAAAGGTATACCTGTACTTCCATTTGTTGACAAAAATAAGAATGACAAATTATCATATTATTATACACAATTAAAAGAACGGAAATTAATTAAAATACTAAAAAGTAATATGAAAAAATATTGTAGCTCAAATGAATAAATTTTTAATATAAAACTATTCTGAATCTTAAAGCGTAAATAAATATTCTGAATCCTAAAGCTTAAAAAAATAATTGTCATATAAAAAAACTATACAATTTAATAAAATAATTTTTTATCAATATAATAATTTCAAACTTATTTAATGAATTACTCATTCTAATGCAATTTCTATCCTTAGTCAGAATAGATTGAATTATAGGGAAATATTACCTATAAAGTCCAAAGTAAATTTTAAGGCAAAAAAACTTATATTTCTTTAACTTCTAGCTTGTAAAGTTTATTTTATATCTGTGATAAAAAATAAACTTTACGGGTTAACATCCCTTTGGCATCTGGAGGCTCTTAAAATCTTAAAATTTTTGTAAATACCTAGGTTTTAAATGCCTAAAGGTCTGAAAATGATGAAATCTAATTGAAGAACAAATTTTTTTAAAAGTTATAACTTGTGAATTCCTTAACCCATATGAACTTATTTCAGAATCACCGTCTCAGCGGAGAATGCACAGGTTGTCTTAAGTGTCCCAAAATGTTGCCATTACAGTAAAATTGAACTGGACATAAAAAATTCTGGAATTATCTGAGCATAGCAGTAGAAATAGGCTGGAGCCTTAATTACAATAAGTTCCAATACCTAAATAAAACTGGTCGTTAGAAAATTATTCAATGGATGAGCAGTGATGAAAAATTGTACCTCTGAAATGGTATTCAACATTGGACAGTTTTGTTTAATGGAATATTTCCTTTAAAATCATCAAAGGATTCCTAATTGTTTACGAGTAAAACGTAATTTTTTTAAAATTCCTTTTTCGTTCTTGAAATTGACAGCTAGTTTGATGCCTTCATAGAGCTTTTATATATTTTTATTATGAGTAACTTAAAAATTTTCTAAAATTATTTAAAGTTAAATTACACCACCTTCAACCTCCAACCTAATACTAAGATATTGTTTCTCAATTCAAAGTACTACTTCTCACCTCAAGCCTAATCCAACATATATTCATTTTTGTGTGACAGCTACATGGCATCCAAATTCAAAACAATGATTATAGCTATCCTTTATTAAATGAACTGTAAGAGAAGGTACAGATAAGCAACAGCAGAATAATTTTCTCACACAACATTCCTCCAGAAAAATTATTAAATCTTACCAGATTTTACTAAATCTTCATTTTTTGTATTTATTGCTAAAATGTTTAGAAAAATGAGTATCGACAGATATTCTGGCTAAGAGATCGCCATCTTGAGGTGACATCTGAGATATAGCAAGATTTGCTAACGACTGAACAATTTCTCTATCATTTCTATGCAGTTCCAAAGTTTGATGAAAATTGCTTAACTTATCAAATCTCGAAGATACTTGAACAATTACATAAAACATGAATTCACTCCAAATCTGTCTAATAAATGCTTTGTATGAAGCTTCTGAAAAAAATTCTTTATTCACATTAAACATGTCTTTGAAATACTTCCCTTGGTATTTTGGTGCTTGTAATATTTGTTTTTCAAAATCAAGTATTGAAACGTAAGGAATTATAGATCGGCTTAAAGCACAACATTTATGTTTTGAAAGCCCTATTATTGAATATTTTTTAATACTACTAAGATCTACCGGTGAATTTTTCCAAAGTACCACATTATTTCGCTTTGATTCTGTAAATGGCAGAAAGTCAACAAGTGCATAAATTAGCTTCCTCATGTTTGATTGATGAGACGCATCAGCTGTTATTATCAGAGGTCTTCCAATACAAAGTGAATAAATAATATGAGAAAGAAAAGAATACCTAGATCTTAGAGACAAAAAGGAAATATTTGGAATTCTAGCAGTGTTTAAATCTAAATAATTAGTATTCTGTTGATATGAGTCTTGATAAGTAATTAATTTATCAAATATACTACTAGAAGTTTTATCAAGGGACTGCATGGTATCAGATGGTAAGGAATTCAATGCGTCTTTGTATGAATCACTGGAATCACTACTTCTGGGACTTTCTATTGAAAAGCCGTCTTTTGAATTATGTGATATTATTGTGAATGACTCATTTGACATTGATTGTGGTGATACTGCAGCAGATGATATTGACGTATATTTTAGTTGTGATAGAAACGAGTTGCTTAAAAACATGCTATCTTTGCGTTGATATGTGTGCACAGTATTTGTTTTGATATCAGGAAAAAGAAAAGAAAAGTCATTTAAGACAATGTTTTGCATGGATATCTTATTTTGCTGACACCCAAGGTTAGAATTTATAACAGGTATACTTAAAGAACCAATGTTCAGCTTAGAATTACTTGCAAGCGGCCAAAATGTGTCAGTTTTGGGTTGAATAATATTTTTCATTTTTGTGAAACAGTGTAAACAGAACTTTAAAATGTCCATTGAAATTGCAATAGTAACACCACTTAATTCATTGAAAGAACGCAGTTGAGCATCATACTTCTTTCCTAGAAAAAAAAAATTTAATCTAGTCTAACCAAACTCCAGAATGTTTATAGTTAATTAAATAATTCATTTCAAAAATAATTTTTTTTTCAGAGTGAAAACTCATTAATATTTATTTTTAGAGGCCGATCTAAATTCTTAAGGGTATTATTTTTAGCACTGATCGATTAACAGGAAATAAATAGATTTTCATGCGTAATTAATAATTTATCAGAAACAAAGCATTCTAAAAACTAAACAGCATAATTATAGCTATATCAGAAAAATCAACTTAAAACTTATATTAATGACTACAATTTCAATTTCCTTCTACAATGCCAAGGAAGTTATAAGCAAAAATAAAAATGGAACTCAACTTAACCCTTTGCGTGTCATAGGCAAAATTCTAATGTATAATCTATATACCGCCCATTTAAAAAAAAAAAAAAAAAAAAAATGGTCATAACTTGTTATATTAAATTGTAAAAGTTCATATTTTAACTTTTACCTTTTCTCTTCAAAAAAAAAAAAAAAAAAAAAAAAACATCACCCCACCCATGTTAACGCAATCTTAAAAATAAATAATAAAAAAGATAATTTTTGGACGATATATGATAACTAAATGTGTGTTATTGAGCTGTGCTATATTTCAAGGCCATAAACATCAACATCTAACAAATAAAACAAATGAAAATAAAATTGAATGAAATTTCAATTATTTGGCAGCCATTTTTGTTTTCCCAATAGTTTGAATCTATCTGAACCACCAAAACATTTCCAAATCTACGTAACTGCCAAAAATTTCCACAACAAAATTTTACGGAGAACACAATGAAATTGTTCTCCAGTCTTTTAGAAGTCATTTACCAGTTGAATAAGTTGAAAAGTGCCTTGAACCTGAAAATATGCAAATCCCGGAATGTTCCGACTGGTATATTTTTATTACATCAAAATCCTGGAAATGTTCCAGGGACAGCATACAAAGGGTTAAGAGTTAAAGATAACAGAAAAACTATAATTTTAAATATCCCACCAGCATTTCAATTTGGAAGTGATATTTATTATAGATGATAGTTTATTTCCATTTCTATTGAAATATGTGCCGAAGCTGCAGATTTGACTCATATATTATAACATTATAACACAGCTGCAGTTGGGAATTTTTAGTAAATTTAGTGGTTATTTGCAGACATTTAAGGATATAATCAAACTTTAGATAAAACTAAAAATCTACACATTCAATTTTAAAAAAGATTGCTGTAAAGTGGGACAACAAGAATCTGTGCATCACATTGACAATCCAAAACAGATCAAACAGATCGTTTGAAATTTCAAAATAATAACGTTAAGAGAGTTGTGCAAAAATCAAGGGAATGGGAAAGTTTGAAATATTTGAAAACTAGACTCAATAAAATTGACCTGAAAATTTTTTTGCTATGCATGCATATATTATAATTTATATCCATGTAGATAAAATCAGAAAAAACTAATGAGCAGTTGAAGAAAAAAAAATCACAGACAAAAGGACAAACTTTTGAAATGAGTAAACCAAGTTTGCCAGAATTCCTTTTTCCTATATAAACGTAGCTAATACAATTGGCAACTCTACGAAAAGAAAGGTGCTTAATTGAAGGAATTATAAAATAATTTTAAATTTAGAGGGGTGATTTCTAGAGGAAGCACTTATTGGAGAGTTGTTTGCTAGAGTGAGGTGCTTAAGCAGAAGTTTCACAATATACTAGTTTAATAATTTTAGCTAGAAAAGTAAAGAAGTTTATGGTTATCCGCTATTGCAGGTAAAGCATCTTTTTTTTTAAACGTACACAAGCCCTACAGAAATTGTAGTGTCAGATATATATATCTTATATATCTATATATATATATATTATGCGTTTATGAGGTTTTGAGTCTTTATTATAAATACAAACTTTCCTCAAGGAAATATTTACAGCTAAATAATTTATTAATACAATACAATTATATCTTACCTGATATGGAGGACATGATATCATTTGGAATACTATAAAAGTATTTATCAGAAAAAAGAATACCATCAACACCACCGATATCTTCATTTATTGGTGTGATTCCATCAGACAAGTCATTATTTCGAGCTTGTTCAACTTTATCCAACATTTCTGAATAATGTTGATAAAAATTGAGTCTGTGCTCTTCAAAAATATTGGCTTTTAAGTAACTTACAAAAACATCAGAAAGTTTTTGCAACTGATTGAAAGTGTCAGTCAAATAACCATCTGAAATCATAGTTTTTTGAGATTCTAAGAGAGGTTTTGATTCAAAATATAGCTCACAAACATCATCCGCTAACACCTTTTGAAGAGTGGATAAATTTGAAAACCTTACAGCTATATCGTTTAAAAAAAACAATGAATTTCCAAAATGCAATAAATTGGTAACAAGTGTAAAACATTGTAAAAGCTGCTCTAACATTGACATCAAGTGTGTGTAGTTACGAGAAACGTAGGCAAGACAAAACGGACGTACAAACCCTCTTGCTTGGATATCGTAGAAAACAAAGTGATGAACATATGCCACTGCCCCTTCAGCCATCTCTGTTAAAACAACCTAAAATATATGAACTACAATCATATGTCTGCACCCAGATTGAGTTGATTTGCATTTCTTTATTTGATAGTTTATATAAAATTTAAGGTTATAAAATCATTATATTGTTATATTGAATTCTAGTCAGCCCTTAACTCCTACTCGAATACCAAACATAAGAATTTTTAAATCAGCTAAATTACATCCAAAAGGGTAAATAAAAACAAATAACCTAAAATTTTTCTGAAACTCTTTGTTCTCTCCTGTCTGATGCATTAAATTATAAAGGTAAGGGATATATTTTAGATCTATTTAAGAAGTTAAATATAAAGGTGCTTTTTATTTTGTGAAAAAATTTTAATTGGTTTTCAAAATTTTAAATTATTTGAAAATGAAATTAAAAGTTGAAGCTATTCATTTGATGTTAACCAAGATTTCCCGTTTATAAGCTTGCTTTAACTTTAAAACAATTTACAATTTCGCTAAGCTTTCAAACTGGATATGTCAACCATCTCTTTTAATCTACAAGAGTGAAGCCCTCTCTTATAATCTGCAGGTCTTATACACTCTCTTAGACTAATCCTGCAGTCTTTCTAAAAAGGTGCTATAGGAAATCATGATTTGCACCTTCTGCTTTCTTTGGTGCTTTATATTCTTCAAATAAATGCCACTGAGAATCTTGCAAATTCAATTAGACAAAAGTTTTAAAAATCCTTGTGATCCCCCCAAATAAAACTTATAACAAGAAAAAATAGTTCTTAGCTTATGTTACACAAACCTCTTCATGAAATTCTTGTACCTTTATGCAAAGTATTTGTCTGTTTTGAAAGAGCACTCTGCCAATAAAAATCTATTTTCTCTGGGTGGTCATCATTGAAAACGGCTAAATTTAATTTTACAGGACATTGAAAGTACTTTATCTATTCAGATATTTGACAAATATTTTATATTTTTTCACTTAAGCTTGGAATAAGAGATATCATTTTACCCTAGAAATGAAATAATTATTCTAAATATTCTCGGTCTGCCATTTTATATAATCACATCCTCATAAGGAAGCTTTAAAAACTCATTTTATTTAATTTGGTGGAAAGCTATTGACAAGTTTTGGCATTAGGTCATTATAGAATTTATACTTAAAATAGATGTTATTTTGGGAAAATTACATTTAGAAAATTTAAAGGATCAAGGTTAAAACTCCAATTAGAAATTCTAAAGGCTGAAGATTGCCAAGCAAGTAAATACGTTTAATAATAACACAGATCTTCTTATACTTCATTATTATTAATCAAAGTTGCTACTGAATACAGTTTATTTAATAACATTATTACTGAAGATAAAGTAAGCTGTAAAATTACCTATACGCAACCACAGAACTCATAGGGCCCGACAAACTAAATTATCTATTAGAAACTACTTATACAAAAGCATAACAAAAAAGTTTGAAAATGTTTTTTAAAATAAGATGACATAAGAAAAAATTCAAGAAACAAAAAGACAACAAGAAGAGGCTCATATAAAAGATTTTTTTTGGGTAGGATGGGGTTCTAATAATATCAATAATACTAAATTTTATTTATTAGAAAGTCAACGTTAGTTTTATAGTTTGATTTTAAAAACAAACAAGCTAATAGTTTACATGATATACGAAGCAACACATGAATGTTAGAATTCAGTGAAGGGGCTCGGTGGTTCAAACTACTCAACAGGTATAAATCCCTACCCTGCCCATGCAAATATGTTGAGATTAGTTGAAAGGGATTTTATTTTCCATCTACCTTCAACTGCAAATAAAGCAAGTGCGGAGAATAAGTGTGCTTTTTTTTTTGCTTTCAAAAAATAGGTATACGCAAAGATACATGTTTCTAGTGTGCAAAATGCATTAATCAGTCTTTTAAAATTTATCATATTAAAAAAGATATTACAAAATAATATGATAATGAATCTGATTCTGAATAAATAGTTTTTTTTAGTTCATAAACAATTTCCTGTGAGTGAACAAACATTGAATTTATCTTCTAAAGTTTTTGTCAAATTTTCAGATAAAAGGTACTCTCAGCTTTTATTTAAAAGCCATATTCTCATACTTTATTTTACTTTTTTGTAAGCACTAGGTATTAGACTTGACAAATATCAAAATATATTATTAGTAAACTAACATGGCACCACTTTTTTACTCTTCTACAGAAAAAAGAGGTAAGGAAAGTGTTATTTGAAAAAAATTTTTTTTTCAAATAGCACTTTCTTTATTTGAGAGAAGAGATATTTCCAAAATGGGGTAATTTTACACTTCATATTTTATGGTTAGCAAGCAATTTATGGAATTTTTACTGCACTGCACAAATTAGGAAAAAATACAGCGGCACCGGGGCCTGACTATTAAAAAATGAAGTGGTGAGAAAAGTTTAACTTCTATTTGTTGAATATAAATAAGTTTGCATATTTTGTCGTTTACTGCCCTGTAGGGTTTGGATAAAAGTGTGTTTAATTTACTTAAAGAATGGCTTAAATATTGACGAAAAATCAAGTTTTTTTTTTTCTTTAGTAAAAAATAAATAAATGTAGTTATATCCTTATATGTGCTCTCCTCCAATTTATATTTGTGTCACAATAGTTCACATAACCACTAGTATAAAATGGAAGGGGTGATAAATTTGATAAAATAAACATATTTAAGCTTATTAAATAATTATTATATGCCCTAACCGCTTTTTCTTCGAAATGTTGATAACAATGATTAAGAAGTTTTTGTACAACTTCTTATTTACCAATTTTATCCATATCCAACCTAATTTACCTAATCGCTGAAAATCATCGTAAATCAAACTTATTAAAAGATAACCAAGAATATAAATAAAAACATTAACTAATGCCGACCCTAATAAAGGATCTAAGATATTTAGCATATACAAATAAAAGTTTTTAAATATATTTTAAAGATGAAATAAGGTTGTTGATTTTTTTAGTCTAGTTGAAACTTTGATCAAGCGTTTCTCCCGGAGAGACCTTACTTTTGATTTTCCAAAAATAGGAAATAAATACTTTGTAATAAGAAAGTATATGACTAAAAATGTAATGGTAGAATTTCATTCAATAACACAAATTTAAAAGTAGGTACTTATCAACCAGGCTGTTTGTTTGGGTGAAACAAGCATAAATAATTGATATATATTTTTTTTTAAATTCATTCATTAACAATAGATACAACTTAAAATTGTTTTTGCTTCGGTGATATGCATACGCCACGAAAATCTTTTACTCAGGCACTTTTCCCTAATTGCAAGGGTTGAGTACATTAATTTTATAATTTTCTCGCCTTAACAAGTTAAATCAAGTCTACAGCTTACTTGGTGGACCAAAAATATCCAGAACAAATCGAATAAAATAAAATTTAAAATAGTTGAAATGGATTCTATGAAATATTTCTGTCAACAGTAGAGGAAAATATATTAAATAAAAAGTGTTTTTTACGGCACTAAATAATCACTCATGGTTTGGTGTTCAGCAAAAGAGAAAGCTTTATTCAATGCTATTTTGCTAACATTTTCCATATTTAAAAACTTCTACATAAAGGCTTCTTTGTGTTTTAACGTTTAATTTTTTTTCAAGTTTTCATTTTTCATATTTCCATGAAGGGTTAGCAATTTTAAAATAAAAATTGAATGAGAGAATAGCAAAATAGATTATCGCAAATTAAACTTTCCAACAATTATGGCTAAGAAGATTATTCATTATCTTTGCTGACTTGTCTAAGGCATTTGATACAGGTAATCATGAAATCCTTTTAAATAAACTAAGAAATGGAATTAAAGATAATATTTATAAATGGTTAGAAAGTTACTTTGACAAAATTTTTTTTTTTGTTTTATTAAACATATCTTTTGGATATCATATGTAGGATTTTTCAAGGGTCAATATTGGGAGCTCTATTGTTTTTAATATTTGTCAAAGATGTTAATTGTGCCTTGTCTACTTCTTCTACCATAATGTTTGCAAACAATACTAGCTATATAATACTGGCTATAAAATCATAACAATGTTCATGAACTTTTGGAAAAGATAAACCATGAACTTCATGAAAACCAATGACTGATATAAAGCATCTTTAAATACAGAAAAAAAAAATTCACTCAGAAGAATTTAAATCTTTGAAAGAAAAAGTTTAATAAACCTCCTCAAAAAGAAAGGCTAAAATTTTCTAGAGTAGCAGTTGAACCTAAACAATACACAATTATAGATATAAAATTTTTCAAAGATCAATTTTTCGTTTACCCTTCTAGACTGATATAACAGCAATTAATTTCATAGTTAATGTAAATTCTGAATATTTCTTTATATTATAGTCAAGTCTCCTAAAACATACGCATCATGTTTTAAAGAATTTACCAAATGCATAACTAATTTAAGCTAGTTTTTTTTTCCCTAGTTTAATCTTTTGAATGTTTAGTAAAACTTTAAAATACTACCGGTGACTCAGAAATATCTACAAAGTTAAGGTTACCAATATATAGTATGTTTAAAATTGGTTTGAACTTTTCGAAGACTTGGTGAAAGTTTTAAAGTCACAAAGACTTGCACGTGTTAAGAAGACATTGCAGTTTTGTTATACTATCATGAAAACCATGAAAAACAATAAGCGTCTTCTATTTTACGTATGCATAAATTTTATGTACCAGTTGAGAAGCTAGACTTTTAAATTTATTTAGTAATGTTTACTTCATTGATATTCTTGTATTTTACAAATTTCTTCAACATAAATATATATATATATATACATATACACGTACATGTACGTGTAAGCATACACACATACACATACATACATACACATACACACACACACACTAAGTACATACATAAAGTACATATATACATAAAGTATGCACACACGGACACACACAAGGAGTTTTA
>JAUZNK010031823.1:725-18678 GCA_035046665.1 Euphysa ruthae
TAAAGTGTATCATAAAACTCCAATATAGGAGAATAAAGTGTATCATAAAATTCAAATATAGGAGAATAAAGTGTATCATAAAACTCCAATATAGGAGAATAAAGTGTATCATAAAACTCCAATATAGGAGAATAAAGTGTATCATAAAATTCAAATATAGGAGAATAAAGTGTATCTCATAATAATAGTAATAAAAGTCTAGATTTTATTTTGTGTTTAAATAAAATTTTTTTTTAGATCTTTTAACCAATTACATGATGGAAAATATACACATGAAGTTCTTTTCATGATTTACTAATCAACTTTTTTTTTTTTTTTTTTTTTTTTTTCAATGCAAGGTAATTAAGTTGTAATCTAACAACAGGATTTGCTCTTTTAGGATAAACAATGTCGTCTTTATATTAAACCGACATTGAAGCATTTAAAATGCAAAAAGGGGATTGCTATACCATGTTACTTTATCAAAGAATTACAAAAAAAAAGCCTTATGCTTCGGTGCGTTATCTTGTCCCTGAATTTATATCTTAAAGAAAAGTGGCACATTTACCAGTATGAAGGTTCTTGAGCAAACATATAGGATTTGGATATGCCTCCAGTAGTTTACAAATCTGACGATATAATGGTACAAATTTTGTTACAATTTAAAACTTAGCAAAAATGTTCACCATAATATGATCTTTTATTCGAAACAAAAATATTTTGAAAAAAAGTAAATATTTAGCTGGCGTCAGCAAAATCAGCAATAAATAACATTTTTTTTTTTTTTTTTTTTTTTGTGGCCGTTTTTTGTTTCTTATAATAAATTTTTAAAAGTTTGTATTTGAATTTCTTTCCTGAAAGTGTAATTAGCATAGTATTGGTGACATTCATGCAAAATTCCATGGCAATAGAACTTAAGCTTAAAGATTTATAGGCCACTTACTTAAAACACTATTTTGTCAAAAAAATTAATTGAAGTGTTTCTTTGGTAGGAAATCACTATGTCAATCAGGTTTTATTTTATATGATCTATAAATACTATAACTATGACATACATCGATATAATCTATATTAAACCAAAAATGGAATACATTATTGGTGTGTATTTTTCAGACCGGAATAGTTTGATTTTGGTCTTTAAAATATATATTTTCACATTTTTGAAAATTGAATAATCAACATAAAAATTTTCAAAAATAATTAACTTTTTCATCTCTTTCATCATCCTCAATTCAGAACCCGATTCATAGAGAATATTTTAAAAATTAGCTCAGCATTTGCAAACATCAGTACATTTCATGAAAAATATTCTACATGGACAGTCTAATTTGAAGCTTTGAAAATCACATGTTACTAACTCTAGAACGGCTTCAGGAGCTGGCTTGTTTTCCATCCAAACAATCTGTCATACACCAATCATAACCAGCAGGAGATTCTCGAATTTAAGAATAATCACTAAAAGGACGAAATTACTGCGAGACAAAATTTATTAAAAACATTTATAACTGCCTATTTCTCAGTACAGTTCCGTCGATGATCACCATTTTTTGCTCCAATCGTGAAGTAAGAAATCTATCAATTCTTCCTTATTTTCTCCAACACAGATATTTTTTCACCTGGTTTGGCAATTTCTGACCATAATGAGTTGCAGCTATATGGATTTAACCACCAGATGCTTGTCGGTTTCTTTCACATGGCCTTATTGATTCTATCTAACACTGGTCAGTGGTAAAAGAAATATATGAGGTGAAGTGTTACCTGTTATTGTCTTTAATACGTAGAGAGATAACACTCTAAGTGTTTCAAGCTTGCTTGGAAGCTGTTGAATGATACACATGTCACCAAAAACTCTTGTAGCCATTGGTGGTATGCTGTTGATAGCTTCAATCTTTTCCTCCAGCACATTCAACAATTTTTTTTTGACTGACTTACAAGTATTTCCATCATGTGTTGCTAACGACCAAACAATCGGATCAAGTGAATACTGTAAAAATTCCTTTGTGCCTTGTTGTTTTTCTTGTATAACAAGGATCTTGCAAAGAAAGAACAGTCAGCTTGTACGATAATATCTCTCCATACAATTGATACTGTCTTTACTTTTTCATGGTGGAAAATGTTTTTAACTTATTCCTTTGAATTGTATCATAAAAGCCATCTTGTTCTCTTTTCAGCGATTATTGATAAAATCTTCAGACTTTGTTTTAACAATTGATTCAGCTTTTAGGAGGTCTGGCTCAACTTCTTTGGTGGCATTAACACCAGAAGGCTATTGACTCACTGTTTGAGAAGATGCCGTTGCATCAGAGTCTCATAGCATTTGTTGACTTCTTCTTCATCAAATTTCAATCTGCTTCCTTGTAATTTTTTCGGCTTGGACCATTTCTTTTTTAATGCAAGACTTTCTGCCATGTCAGATCGAACTTTCGCTATAACAAGACTTGACAAAACCCAGCATTGAACCGTACTTTCTGCTGTTGAGAAACCGATAGTGCTACCTACTTAAAAAAGAATAAATTTAATGCACATTAACTTTCCAGCCGATAAAATATTTCTCTTCAACGCCTGTTAGAGATAAATAAACATTGAAACAGCGTCTTGTGGCGTTTGGTTGGTTCAGTAATTACATAAAGTAGTTGAAATTTGTATACATGCAGTACATGTTCACCAAAACATTTATTGTTTACACTCAATTAGACTATAATTAGTTCATTTGATGTATGCCTTGAACTAAATGATAACAACATATAAATGTGGAACATTTTTTCTGGCGAATTCATGTGAAGATCCCAGTGTCTTATTTTGACGGATTTGACAAAATCTCTCAGTGTTTGTAAAATGTTTAAGTGGGAATTCCAAAAT
Source organism: Euphysa ruthae (assembly GCA_035046665.1). Lineage (NCBI taxonomy): Eukaryota > Metazoa > Cnidaria > Hydrozoa > Anthoathecata > Corymorphidae > Euphysa > Euphysa ruthae. The sequence goes on from JAUZNK010031823.1 coordinate 3,564, forward strand.
ACAGCCATGGGATATTTTTCTTGATCAGATATTGATAATTCAAGCACTTGGTTGGTTTAACTTGGCTTTTCACACTTTTTCTTTTCTTATTTTTCACAGGACTGTCATCAAGTTCCATTTTATTCTAAGTTGTTAGTGTTCTTTCATTTCACTAATTCTAAATCAATGATGCTAAAAAATCTAATTCTGTTTTACTGTAATAAAAAAGTTACAGCAACAAACAACCCTGATTGTAATCAAACTATTTATGTACCTAATTTTATTCTAAAACCAATGCAATGTCTCCAAAACTGAATCACAAAAGGGTTACTATATTCCAGATCATTGCAAAATATTGGAAATTTGACTAGTTTTGCTCTTCTTTTTTTTGCTGATGTGAGCAAAAATTCTTCCAATATTTTTTTTTTCAAAATAAACAATATAATGTTTTGTCTCTATATCACTCATTATTTATGCAGCAAAATAAATTTTCTTTTCTGACAAAATAGTGTTTTAAGTAAGTCTTTAAAGTTTAATTGCTATTACAATGAAATTTTGCAGGAATGTTAACAATACTGTGCCAATTTCATTCGCAGTAACAAAATTCATAGAGGAAATTTTAAAACATTTTGATAAGAAATGAAAAACTGTCACAAAAGCAAAAAAACATTTTTTGCTGCTTTTTGCTTACGTTAGCTAAATTTTCATTTTTTTTCAAAAAAAATTTGTATCATTATAATTCAGATTTGTAAACACCATCATTTTCATATTTTCTACGGTTATTAACATTTCTGTTCTGTAAAATACACGCTAGCAAGAAAATTCATAATGGCTAACACTGTTTTTTGTTAACTTCAAACATCTACTTACCTCATAGCTTAGTTTAAAATTTGCCCATTTGATAGTCAAGGTCCACTCCCATCAGCTGATAGACTGTAGGGGAATAGATAATATATTAAAGAATTCAAGCAAATAATTTGATTACATACCTTTGTTTGATTTTATGCGCTGTACCTGAAGATCTATTCACATTTATTGTATTGCTGTAAAATTATAAAATAAACAGTAAGAAATAAGAACTAAACATACTACCAAAAAAAGATATAGAAAAGCATTTTATAGTGTGATTGTTATTTAAGGTTATTTGTGAGTACTGCAACAGTTGTCGAGATTTAGATTTATGTCGAGATGCATGCATTACACCTGCTAAAGGCAACTTGCCGTGAGTAAATTTTTTTTTTCGCCAATGCTACATGGTCATTGCAAACTCAAAAAATTTTGTTCAAATTGTTTGAATTAGTCTCCTTATTTATTATTTTTCCTTATTTGCTATTATAAATTAATACTCTTATATTTTGTTGGAAAAAAAAATTGAGTAAATTTTAAAAACAGTGTAAATTGTTCATGGGAGTTTCTAAAAAGCAATTCTCATTATAGGCATTCTTTTTCAAATTTACTTAATTTGCGAAAAGCTAACTTATTGAAAAATTTCACAAGTGTTTGGTTTTACAAATTAATAAAAAAAACTAATAGCTAAATTCAGGATAATTAATACTCTCACATTTCTTTTGATGTCTTTGATCATTAAATAAAAGATTAAAAAAATTATGTGTCGAGTTAACTGATGAAATTTCATGTTGGGTTAGCTGATAGAATTACATGTCGGTTTAAATGGGGAAATTACATGTCGGATTAACTGGGAAAATTACTACATGTCAGATTAACTGGGAAAGTTATATGTCAGGTTAACTAGGGAAATTACTATAGTACATTCAAATTTTGGAAATGCTTGAAATGCAACAACTATTCTAAATTATATAGAAAAAGTAATTTTTCCTACCACTAGCTAAAAGTTCTTGTTATAGAGCCCAAAAAATCTATATAGGCCAAGCCAAGTGTTCTAAAAAAAAAATGATCATTCCGGTCATTTTCTTAAAATCTAAAAATCATATCTGTTATTTTTTGTAAACGTTTTTGGATTTTTCATGAAGCTATTTCAAAAAGTATTCTGACGTTTCGGTGTCTCAGTTTTGACAATCCATTTATCAATTTTTCTGACAACTTTTGCTGACATAGTTATTATTTTTTTGTTTTGTTTCTTATTATGTTAAGGCTTGCAAGAAGCAACTTATTTAAAAAAGAATTCACTTTGGTTCCTGGTGTTAAATTTTTTATCTCTCAATATTGCGTTTTATTTTTGGAAATCAAAATTAATTTTTTTCTCATTTTGAATGAAATATGAAAATGTCAATAATTTACTGGACAAAATTTTACTGTACTCTTATAAATAATGTTTATCTCATTTTTATAAAACTACGATGCTTGCTAATATCCAAGCGTTATTTTTTTTCAGAGCAATTATCCGATGTGCTAATTCAGAATGTGGGGTTGATTATTCACTGGAATTAATTGAACAACAATTGATAGGTATGCTGACAAGAAGGTCTATGACATATACTTTACAAGACCTCAAATGTATTAAATGCAAAATGGTAAGGATTCTTCTGTAGATTTGTCACCAGATTTTGTCGGAAAACTCTTTACTTTTACCAGATCAAAAATATTATGATACTTCTCTAGGTATCTTTTAGCGAAATTGACATTGCAATCCTAATAAGAATTTATTTTAAAAATGGTATTTTAAAGAGTATGATGAAAAGTATTCAACCTCTTTTTTACAACTATGCTTTCAATTTCTTATCACAGAGCCTATCTAATCTAAATTTTAGATACGATGTGACTTTCATTTTGATGTCTGTTTGAACCACTTGTAGGATCATCCCTGAAGACTCATGAGTGAATTTTAAAGTGTAATATAATATAATGAAATATTTGTTGGTGGTTGGTTAGGTGGCAAGCGTTTTTTCATACTAATAAATATGGAATTGATTTTTGTATGATCATTTTTCAGCAAAAGTTCACCACAGAAAAAGAAACTCAAAAAGACTATTTTAAGCATGAGCAACCTTCTGAACTTCTTCTTTCTTTTTTTTTTTTGTAAAATATAATAGAGATATGATTGCGCATATCTGCTTTATAAGCAAATTTAATTTCATATTGTAAAAACAGTTTTTTTATTTTTTTTTTTTTTTTTTTTTTTTTTTTATCTCTGCTGGAATAACAAAGCTGAGGACCATAAAAGGGTATCTTTAAACCAATATGAATCACTTAAAGAAAATTATGAATATTGTTTGATCCCCCGCAACGTTAAATTTTGTTTAAAAGTTACATTTTTCCACAAACCTTTTTCTGATTTTGTTTAGTTACTTCTGCATTTTGTTCGGTTACTTTTGCATTTTGGCCATTTTGAAAATGCTATTGAGTCTTGTTTGTTTCCATGACTCGAAACATGTTTATTTTTAGACCTTAAAACAACATTTTTGAAATTTTTTTGAAACGCATTCATTTCTTTAATGTGAATTTTTCAATTCAAAAGACCATAAAAGGCATCTTTTTCTTCATATGACCACTTGCTTAAAATTCCATTTTCCTGGACCGGGCCGGGCCTCAAAAACTAAGTTCTATTGATATCCGTACATTTAATTTTTTTTAAATTGCTCTTTAATTGTTCCCAAAATTTTAGTCTTAGGGATGTCAGGTGCCATGAACAATTTTCAATTGCAACAAGTCCATGATTTTTTTTCCAAAGTTTGCGCTTCAATTATGCTGAAATTAATTTGAATATATTTTTTAGAACTTTTGATATAAGGCTTTAGAGCTTTAAATTTTTATTATTTCTTTTTATTTTTCTTTTTTTATTTTATTTCTGTTGAAGTTGTGATTTCATTTGAATAAAAATTAAGATGACAATTTTTGATTTTTGAGAAATTTTTTACATACTAAATACCTTTCCCTAAATACCCTTTCGAAAATCGCTCATTAACTTTAATTCTAATTGGTCATCAAGTTTGGCAAACTGGGAAAACATTTTTTGAGTAGTATATTTACCTGTTAGAAATTTATGTTAGGAAGACTGGGTCCTATTTAAAAATATTTTTAGAATTTTCTTTATAAGCTGAACTTCAAATTTGCTGAAAGTGAAGCGTGTCAATGAATATTAATTCTATGATTTACCAATCTCGCTACTTTGTTAGATTGTCAACATTAATCAGTGAATAGTATAAATCTAGCTTTATTTATAGACTTGGTGACCCGCAATGTTGAGTCTAATTTTTATTCCTATGAAATTGAACATCGTTTCGAGTTAAATTTGGTGTAAATTTTTTATAATTTTGTGGGTTATAGTTCTCGTATCCTTGTCAGCTTTATTAGTTGATTCATGTTTTTTATAGAAGGATTCCTTTGTTTTTGTAGACTTGTCGTCTGTTGAAACACATACGAATATGAGTAAGCTTAAAACTCTTTTTTCAATATCTTCCCTCAAAACCTTATTAACAGTAAATTCACTGCATTTTCAAGATCACGATTGGGCAAATATCTTGCCTGGAAATCAGTGGTTTCCAATTTGCATTTATGTATGATATGCATGTAATGTAAAGAAATAATGATTACTTTGTACTAGGTAAAGGATAAAAACATGACAAAGTTTTGTGATTGTGCTGGGCGCTTCAGAAACCAAATACCACGTGATCAGTTTGTCCAAAAATTGAACACATTTAGAAGTATATCCAGGTAATATTCATAATATTTTGATATATAAGACCTGAGATGTTACCTTATTAGATTGGACGAGTAGCGCAGAGTATTTTAACTCAATTTCATCAGGCGTTCAAATTGTCTATAGCTATTTTTAAATCAACTATTCGCAGATAACCAGAATGTCCAGAAAAAAAAATATGCCCTGGAATAATTGAAAAAAATTGTCTTGGAATGTCCTTAAAATTTAATTTCCAAAAGGAAGTATTAGCTCCGTATGACCTAGTTAAATACGAAGCTAGAGTAAGACCTAGGAATATGCGTAACCAGTGCGAAAGACAGCTTTATAAGATCATGAATATATTTAGTCTAATAGATTTTGAATTTTTAGGATTAACCGTTCGGTAATGTTTTAATGTGCAAGTAAAATTTTTGAAATCGTAAATACATATGCGCCACAATTTTTTTATCTGATTTACATTTGTATTATTTTTCGTTTTAGTCACTATCATATGACAAACTTGGCTGAAATAGTGGAGTTTCTAACAACGCATAATTAGCGCATATAGATCCCTTTGCAAAAAATACCAACTTATATAACGTATACTCTCAAAACGCAACATAGCAGTATTTTTAAAGGAGATTCTTTGGTGCTCTCTCATACTTACACTTTATAAATGAAATAAATATATTTAAACGGTTTTATGTAAACTATATTTTAAAATATACATAATTTATCTTATCCTTATGTATTTCGTGTTATTAGTGTAACAAGAAAAATATTTTTCAATGAAAAATTTCCTTTTTTATATATATATATATATATATATATATAATAAAATTGGTTGTTAATTAAGGATTTTGTAACGATTCCATCATAATTCAGTCAAAGTATCTTGAAAGACTATCTCGCATTCCAACTTATTCCTTAAATTTGCGTAAAGAATTTTCTTATAATGTATTTTATTGTGGAATTCCATGTTCAATTTCTTCATTATCGACTAACCGTTCATATTATTCAAACCAATTTCCATTAATTGAAGACGCTCTTTCCTTTTTAAATTCATCTGAGAAAGATAATGAAACTAATATTTTGTTGGAGCAAGTTTCATCTATGTCTCCAGTTTTTGTTGGTGAAAAGAAATATAGTTTAGAGAATATCATTCGTGCGTTTAAGTGTTTTGCATCATTTCTAACGCTTTATACTCGGTTAAGAGAGGGTTATAAACTACCAAGCATAAGTACGTTGACACGTTTAACTTCTAAAGTTTCAAATGTCGATATTATCGTAATTTTTAAAAAATATATGTCAAAAATCCAAGAAAATGAAATAACTTTTTTTGTGCTAATCTATGAAGTTTATGTGAAGCCTGCATTACGATATTATGGAGTCATAAATAAAATTGAGTTACCCAACACAATTCTCTTTTTCCGGGCCCAACCTGCTAGGTTTGCCTTTGGCCCTTATTTCTTTTCAATATAGTAATACTGAGTTGACATATCAAAATATTTTTTAAATGAAAGCATAGTTTATATTGACTATATAAAGGAAGATTATTTGAATCATTAAAAATTTAATTGAAATTTAAAATTAAACTGTCTTTTAATGCGTTGTCAATAAAATAAATTGAAGTCAAACAAATTAGTGATATGTGTTTTCTAGATTATAAACCTCCATACGAAAAGTCATTTGTTAAGGGGGAACCCCCTCTAGTTTTTCATTTTTAGGAAACAAAATATTGTCAGATCAGTAGCGTATGATAAAAAAATAATAAAAATATATTTTTAAACAAAAAATAACCGGTTGATATGGTAACCATGAAAAACCACCAAAAAATGGCTTTACACCGGCCAATATATTGCAAAAGCTCTGACTGAATTTTTTTTATAATGTTTATAAAGGGCAGTAGAGTGTTTTCAGTTGACCAGATTTTTTATAAGAAATCATTAAGTCGAGTATGCAGAGGTCAAAATTCAACGTTAAAAAGCACGTGGTCTAAAAATGCCTAGCAAAAAAAAAAATTATAATCTGATCAACTTAAAACACTCTGAATAATATTTAAATGTTCCCTGAAAATTTCAGAAATAAATTTTAAACGGTCTGTGAGCTATGTTGGCCGGCTTCTCAAAAAGCCCATAATGAGAAAAAAGCAAAAATCTAATTATTTATGAAAAAATATCAAAACATAAGAAAAATTGCATAAAAACAATCAAAAACTACTTTAAATGTAAAACATACCAACTAAAATCTTCCTGCTTCATAGTTTCTACACTCTTTTTTCACAAATTTAAATTTATTCACCCGAAGTAGCTGTCGTCTTAATTTATTGTTTTGGTTCATTCTATAATTCGATAGATGTATACGTTTATCATTAATAGCAATACAACCTCTAAGCATAAAAGCATATGGTAACATTTAATTTCTCAAATACTATTAACGGCTCATACCAATATTAAAATTAACTATAGCATCGTACATACTGAACTTCAAGGAATTAAGCGAAATATACATGCTCTTTGGTAGTTGGTCCCAAATATTAACATTGAACGACTCGTTCGCATTCTGCTTTTTCCGTTTCTTGTTCAGCTCTGAATCTCTGCTCAGATCCTCAAAAATGGGTCTAACTTTAAAAACAATGTCAATAAGAAGACCTGCACCCGGTTTGTAGGTGATAGTTATTTTTTAACTTCAATAGCAGGAAAATGATACCTTTTACTGTCTCCGTCTCCTAAGAAATTTACATATCGCAATTTATGTTTGTCAAAAAATCTTGAAAACACTCGTTTTTCACCTTCGGTCTCCATTCCGCCCGTAGATCCCTGGTAATTGTATTTACAAACGCGCGAGTTCCTCCAATGTGCAAAAGCTGTAGGCTCGCCACATTTTATTATTATGACAAATATTTCCGAGTGCTACAAGCCAAACTTTTTTAAATTATCTATGTTTCCGCATTTTTTATAATAATAAAATATCTTGAAGAGAAAAAATATTTCATTTCTCAGAATTTTAGGTAAATATCAACTTCCAAGCATACTCTCCATGGTTTTGAACAGTTTGTTATTGGTTTTAGAATTGATTAGATAATTTTCAGCTCAAAATTCATTTTTAGTTAAAACCTTTCCTTCCTTGTGGGCCCATAATGCAAACAAAGCCTAATTTATGGCCGCTTTTAAATATTTTAGCTAATATTACTAATGTTTTTTTTTTTTCTTTATTTTTTTTCAAAGTTTTAATTGTAATTTAAGATTCAATTAAAACAAAAATCACCATGACGTTGCAAAAAATTTTAAGTCGCCTCCCCTAAATATTGGTGGGTTTTAAAAACTGCCCAGCACAAAGGTTTACCGCATGCATAAATTTGATAGTTATATCGAAATCCTTAGATTTTTATTGAAATTTAAAATCTAAATAGCAATTTCAGGCCTAAAATCGGAATTTTTGATCATCAATTTCATTCTGCTTACCGGAAGTGTTTCTGAGTTTTTAACAAGTGTTTCTAGCAAGTATTTTATATCAAAGATAATGATAAGTGAAGGAGAATGCATCGGCTAAAAGTTATTAAAGATTCAAAAAAAACGCATTGCTTAATAATAAGGAAAACGCTATTAATATGCTGACCAAAGTACATTGAAAACCATCCAACAAGATATTCTTGAAAAGATCTTGCTAAATAAATGGGTATGGTAGCTGAAATGTTATAATTTTCAATTACTGTTTTTAAGTTTCTTTTTATAATTTAATGATAAAAGAGAGTTATTAAATATAACAGTATGGTATCTGTGATCTGGAATTTTCGATCTTATTTAACTAAGCAAAAGTGACCAAATTAACTTCTTTTTATACTAGATTCGTGCGCATGACCACCAGACGAAAACCCTTGGTCTAAAAATATTTTTTAATTAATCTCATTTCATAGACATTTTGTTCAAATATTATCCAAAATTATATTTGAACGTGTTGAAAATGCATGTTGTAAATGAATTTATCATGTAAATCACGTAAATTTATTGTTTTTCAATGTTAACATCATTTGGAAACAAAAGGCGGCTTATTTTAGCAAATTAATTAAGACAATTGTTATACTTTTTCTGCTTTGTTGTTCCATATGCTAAGTACCAGGTTAAAGTCAACTTTCTGCTCAAGAAACTTTGGATACGGGATTTCAGTTTGTACATTTTGAAACCATTTATGAAATCAAAATAATTTTGCTCTTAGACAATCCTTGGGAAAGTACTGCAGTTGGATTTGAAAAATGAAAATTCGATTGGTTCTGTATTATTTCAATCCATAAGTTCGTGATTTGTTATTAATTGTTTATTATGACATTAATTTCTACTCAAAAGATTTATTTTGTTTAAAACCTTCCTGGATAGATGCAGAAATTTCAAACCTAACCTTTTCTTCTTGCTTTTGTTAAAAAAAATTTCTGGACACTAAAATGCAAAATTTGTTCTGATGATGGATTCATCTCAGAAATAGTTTAAGTACTAAAACGTGATGTAATTTTTTCGAACTTACACTAATTAGCAAAATTTATTACAGTATAATTTAGGGGCTAATTTGCGAAAAGAAAACACTCGAGAATTTTTAAGAATCTAATTATTTTTCACACTTTTATTCAGAAAAACAAAATTTTTTAGTACTCCTTAGCACTATGTAATTATGTAGCGTGCGTCTACACCCTAAATCACACTTCCAAAGGAAGTAATGTTTACATGTCTATTTACGTTCATCTTGCATCAATTGGATTTGAAAAACCTGTGGGTCATTAGTATATTATTATATGCATAAAATATTATAGTGATTATAAAAACAAAAAGAAATCAGACATGCATACAAGCAAAATCAAGCAGATTAATGAGAAGACTTAGTTAAAAAACATGTATGCAGAATACTGCATTAATACGAGTATTCCCGAAATCCTATTAAATAGAATATTTTTGCGAGGCAAACGAATTCGCGAAATTTAATGACACAAGAGTTTCTTTCTTTAAAGCAAAAAGTTTTTCTCAAAAATTTCGGAGTATTTTTTCGATGAAAAGGATTTATACGTTAAACAGAACAAAACTTTAGTTTCAAAGAAAGCTTCTAAGAAGATATTATTAACAAATAATAAGAAAAAGATTCGCTCGACATATATTTACTCTGCATTTTTAAAAGGGGCTTTTTATCAATATAAAACCAAGATACTATACGCTTTTTATAGTCCATTCCTTTCTGTTTCTAGAAATCTGATGTTTATGGCCGCTGATAAATAAACTGTCTAATTGTTGGGTTGTCGTTTCGCCACCCTATACTCCCATGCCTCCTACTCGATTAAACCTTTGCTAAACCTCTCAGTTAACATTGATCAAAATTCTCTAATACGGTGAATTTTGATGAAAAAAAAAGATTATTGCTATGAATACCTTAAATCGACTGAGATTCTGCCATGAATTTATGATTGGCATTGACTATAAACTAATAGTGATAATAAACCAGGTTAGTAGATAATACTGAAATGACAACAAACCAGGTTAGTAGATAATACTGAAATGACAATAGAAATTATTGTATTAAAATTAATAATATTAGTCTAAATCCGAGAATTATGTCGCATGCTAGGATAGAAAAAGAAAAAAAAAATTTAACGAACTGAAGAAAAAAGTGAATATTTAGATATAATGATAGCCAATAAGGACAATGCTAAATTTAAATTAGCAGTTAGGCCTAAATATTAATAAATGAAAAGTTTTCCACGTAAACAGCATTTATTCTTAAAGAACTGTGAACGTTAAAAAGATTGGGGTAAAAATAAACAAGATTGTATACGGTTACCTTTAGATCAATTGAGATGCTGTCATGGCTTTACATAGGACAAAGCAATGTTATTGTTATCACTATCTTAAATAAATTTAAATTATACGTCTCCAATCAACGTTACGTCATCTTTTGAAAATACGATAAACCTATTCATAACAAGAAAAGAAAAATGTAAATGAACTTTAGGAAACAAGGATTAAGATTGTAAGAAATGTTGAAAAAATAGGACAATACTGACTTGATTAATTCCATAGTTTCAAATCCTGTTAAGTTCCAGTTCTTGATAGGTATTCCATTCATAACACGTCAACAGTGAAATTCCTTGATATAACCTTTTATAGCTTTCTCAGTTTTCTCCCTCGTTCTAAAACCATATGTAAAACTACGAATCAATATCCTTAAAATGATCTATAGCGTTGGATATTTTGCGGTAAAGTCGCTGACAACTTTATAATTTTAACTCAATAGCATCTTCATCATACTTGATGGTCCATTAAAACCATTTGAAATGGCTCTCAATTGTACTACATCTAAAGTTATTCACGGAACCTCGAACTCCTTATGATTCAATTATGTTATGTTTAAATCTTTAAAATCTCTTAATCCTACATTTATGAGCGAAATTAAAGAACGACGACGAAAAAATGTAATTTAAAATATTATTAGTCATTTCTTAACCCTATTAGCGCCTTGTCGCGCATATTTGAACAAACTTGTTTTAAAAAGTCGTCATATCAAAAATAATGGTCGGATCGTTCTAAAATTTTAAAAAGAATTATTTTTATGATGTTACGGTCACTTTACTGTTTTTTTTTGGGATTTTTACTGGCATCCGGGAGGTGCCACGTTTTGATCCGTCTTGAACGGGTCAAAATTTGAAAAAAATAGTTTTTCAAAACGTTTCATTTTGGTCTTATTAGGATGGATGAATGATGATTTTTATGATAAAAAAAATGGGCTCTCCTCTCTCCTATGTTCAGAATATATAAAAACTGTTGTAGCCAAACCATTCCTGCATAGAAAGTGTTTTTCTATGAAATGTCAACAAATGTTGATGATTAATATATTATAGGCAATCTTCCTATAATTCATAGCTCGCAGATAAAGATGGAGACAGTGAAAGAAGTGTTATTACAATGTAAAGAAAAAGCAACACAACTTGGACTCTCTTAAACTGATCTCAATCTACTGCAAAGCTATTGACACCATTATGGATGATAGACACACCGATTTAAGAGACTTTTTCAACTTAAGAATGGGTGGTTTCCATGCTACCTCTATTTTTCTTGGTTTTATTAGTAAGCGGTTCGGCGATGCAGGTTTGACAGTTCTGATAACCGAGATTGGTCTTATTGGAGAGGATTAGACAGAAAAATTACAACAACGCAATAAGAGATCATCAATATGTAGCTGAAACGATTACCAGAAAAAAATTAAATGCTTTTCAAAACTGGTTTTTATCTAGTTATAATTTTCAAGTTTACGAGTCAGCTGTGAATGCTGATGAAGTAAAAATTTTGGATACGTCATTGAATAGTGGCATTTGTAAGTCATGTTTAGAACGTCTTCAAGAACTTTTCGACTTGGAGGATGAGCTTGAGGAAGCGATTTCTGCCCATGAAATATTTCCGATGGCTATGTTTTGGAGTTCGTACTTGTTTATGGTTCATTCTTTCATAGGCAGCATTACTGGCTTTATTACAACTGAAGGTACAGTTCAGCGCTGGATGTATTCAAATCACGTTACGTCAAAGATACGTGCTGATATGGAGGAGAAGATTGGGTTAAGGAAAGCACCATCCAAGTAAAAGAAACTTCAGATGAGTTGTATGAAATTTGACGAGGAAGCTGTTCAAAAAAGCTATAACATCATAAAGCAATACCAACCTATTTTTTCAAGCAGTGAAACAATAACATCGTTGTCATCTGTTATCAATGCTTCTCAAGAAGTGCAAAACGTTCTGTTGAACGTTGAGTCTGTCGGGAAAACCAAATCACGATGGTTCATTGAAAATCGTATCAAGAAAACCAGAGTTGGTTTTTATGACGTCATCAAAAATAACAAATTGAAGACTTTTTCCACAATAAAGTACTTTAAGAAGGTGAATATGAGTTTTAAGGATATTATCATTCAAGCTGATCGATCTTTCTTTGCGAGAATCTTACAAGATGGCCTATTGCTTGTTTACTTGCAACACCGAAAGGAAACATTTACAAGGTGGTGAAATCAAAGCTAATAAATGACATAAAGGATATAATTCCTGTCCTTGATGCCATAATGTTGAAAGCTGCAAGGATCAATGATGGAATGTGTATGATGCAGCAGCTACCAACTGCTCTAAAAACATTTGGCGACTTATAAGTGTGCGTATTAAAGAGAATTACAGACAGCAAATCCTCCCTCCCCACGTATTTTTTTTTTTTACTGATCAATATTGGAAGCACTCCATAAAGTCATCCGAGAGAAACAGAAGAGCTAATACCATGTCTATTCGTGTAACCGCTATCCGCTGTGACCAGAAGCTCTCAAAGCATATATAGAAATACCTGTCGGTTTGGAAAAACAAAGAAGAATTTGTTGAATTTTTTCTTAAAGGCTCTCCAGTAAAAAATTCAAATAGCAACCACAATAGAAAGATTAGAAACTTGAATTAACATTCTAAAGATTTTAACTTAGATCTTGGTATTTAGTATTGACAAACAAGCATTGTTTCTTAAATAGTTTGAGTATTTCCTTAGTTAACAAATATAATTTAATTTTAAACTTCAGGTCCATATATTTCACAATGAAAGATGAATCATTCTTGATAACATGCACTGATGAAATAATTGAGAGTGCAATCAGCAACCACAACAAAGCTGCAACCAAGAAGAGGCCGCTACAAAGGTTTTGTAGGATGTAAAGTTGGAATTTTCACCGTTTATAGCGATGTTTCTATTTCGGCATATTAAAGTCAAATATTAAGTTTCCGGTTAATTTTACAAATTAGTAGTGGTCAAATTTAGGAATTCTCGACATTTGATACAAAAAATGTACAATAAATGGTATTGGCAAAGGAAAGTGGCTAAAAACGATTACCAAAAGTGACGAACATCTCTTCGAAATTATTTTTTTCATCTGTACGGTATTCCAGAAGAAAATGAAATCAAAGATGCAAGGTACCGCAAGTTTTGCAAGAATAAAATTCCAGAGCCTAGTCAGTTCCATAAACAAAGGGTGAGCTTCTTCAACATTTGAAACAAGCCAATTATCAATCGTTCATTTGGAAAAGAGCCATTCATGCCAATCCGAATATTCCATTACCTGTTGGTAATGGTTAGTCGTTGAATTATAATGTATCAGGTGTTGTTTGGATGGAGAACCTGTCATCCCCAGAATCAGCCCTGGAATTGATCACGTGTAACTGTCGCAGGTTGAAATGCAATGTTTTCAGTGTAAATTCCTTTCCTTGGAATGTACGGACGTTTATACATGTCACGCAAGTTGTAAAAAAGTCAGCTCGGCGACGATTCCTATGACGAAGAAAGAATTCGAAGAACAAGTTAATATCACTTACAATTTACCGTTGTCTGGCCTAGCTGCTAAGGCATTGGTCTTCGAATCCTAGATCTGTGGATCTAAGTACACTAGAACCAAACCCGTGGGCCCTTCTATAATAAATGAGTTCGAAAACTATTTGTTGGACCCACGTTCAAAATACAATAGAAACACATTAGAAACACTTTTAGTATACGTCCTTAAAATTTTGTATTTTTCATGTTTCACTAATATTCAAATAATTTCAACGAAAATTCAACAGGTGACTTTAAATTTTGTACAGATATATGATATATGTAGATTATGGTTTTATAATGGTAATCATGATAAAAATAACTGAATTGGTTCTATCAGATACGGTAGATAGCGTATAAAAAATAAAAAAATCGAAAAAAATGGCCAAATCTCTAAGTGCAGTTTGGGAGATCTGGTCTGTACAATACACGGTATAAAGAAATTACAAAGTTGTTAGCATCATTTTGAAACTTCAAACATGTACATGCAATATGATATAGGTTTAAATTTGTCACTTTGATAGGTAAGGTTGACACCATCAGCTGATAGACCATATAATTTAGCTAAACATATAGAATTTACTATATATAGATGTACTTGCATTTTGCCAAAACAAGCCGAAGTTTGTAAAATTGGTTAAAGTATTTTTTGTATACATTTAAAGATAATTTGACTTTATCTTCATGGTATTTTAAACGCTTAGAAAATGAGATGTTTATGTCATCTCTTCATTTAGCATAACTGAAAGTGATAAATCTGAAATTTCTATTATGTAAAACAAATATTAAAGTATGGTGAGTATTCTATCATTTATCAATGCATCTGTGATTGGAATAAATCTGTTGTTTCTTTTGTAAATGAATTTTAAAATTTTAGAATTTTAACTCCAGCTCCCGCTTTTTTCGATTTAAAACAGTATCAATTCAAAAAGATTGCCATTAAAGTCATAATCTTTGTTTTTAGTTTTTCAGACTAATTAATATTTTCTTTTTGTTCTAAATTTTTATTAAATTAATTGTATAATTATAAATATATATGACATTTTTTGTTGTAAGATTGTTTTGGAAAATAAATTATTATTGATTGATTGAGATAAAAAATCAATGATGGCAAGGATAGGGACAAAAATTGTTTGTCACAACAATATTTCCATTGTGGTCCCGTTATACATCACACACAAAAAC
>JAUZNK010031834.1:0-18674 GCA_035046665.1 Euphysa ruthae
TATATATATATATATATGGCTGTTTTAGAAAATATTTTTAAAAATATAAGTGATTTCAACAAAAGGGGAAATCTCAGATAAAAGTTGGGATGGAAAATTTGCAAAAGCACGAAACTTGAGCTTTGCATTTTTTTTAAATATTAGCTTTAAATCATTTTTACATCCATTTATTTGCTCTTTAAATTACATAATGGTTTTTTTATTAATGGTTTGTTATAAACTTTTTGCGAAAATGTGAAGTTTTACATTTTCAATATTATTTATATATATATATATATCTTTACAAGATTTTAGATGCAAAATTATTTTTTTTTTGATGCATGTTTCCACTTCTTAGTTGAAAAATTAAATGGAATAATTTTAAAATACATAAACTATGGTACAGTTACAATTTAAGTTTCTATCACTAAGTAGAATTTAAAGAATATAAAAATTAATCTTATTATTTGTTTAACTTAGCAAAAATTATTTAACTTTGTCTCAGATTAAAATTTAGTTTAATTGTTAATTTTATTTTTGAAGGTTTTTTTTGTGTTACTTTATAAATCTGCATCAGCATGTAGTAATTTTGCATCTATTTATCATAAATTCATTTTGTTAATATTTGTTGTGTGGTTTGAATATTATTTGTAGCTACATAAACTAAAAAAAAATTATTCTAATCAGTTCCTAAACTAAGAAATCCTTTCTTTTTCCTTTTTTTTTTTCTTTTTTTTTTTTATTCATTCCTACACCACTTAAAATCAGTTTGTCACTAATTTGTTGAAAGGGTCGATCTCAAAATTGTTGAGAAATCAAGAAAAATGGCTTTAAGGTACATACTATTGTTAATTGCAATTATAATATTTCCTACTACTTAAAAATACTATGAAATATTTTAGTTGCAATTAACAATAATTTGTATCATGAAACAGTTTTTCTTGATTTGCCAACAAAGTGTTTTTGAGATTGACCCTTTCAACATATTAGCAAAGAGTTGTGATATTTTACAAATTGAAAAAATTTAAGTTTCATAAAATAAATTAGATGGAAAGCACATTTTTTTAATAGTGAGGAATTAAAAGTTAAAACTCTCCAACTGAGATTAAAAATAATTTTGGGATCAAAACAAAAGTTACACCTCCTTACTGCATTAAATTATAAATTAATTATTAATTTATAAATTGTTATAAATTGTTAAAAGTATTAAATTGGAGAAATTCGAGGGAGGTTTATTTAATTCAGTAAAATTTATTGAATTTTAAAAGACAAACAGCTAATTTAATAAAAACTAAGAAAAATATTCTATTTGTGGACAAAACAAGCAGCCGAATGAATTATTATCAACTCAATAATTTTTCATGAGAATAAAACTTACAAAAAAAGCTCCTCGAAAACTTGACCATTCAATTAACCTTAAGACAAAGAATTTAGTTAAAAAAAATTTAGTCATTTGCATTGAAAATTTGGCAGAATAAGATGCAATTATTGTCAAAGATCAAAAGGAAAAATTGCAGATTAATTGTCCTATTATAAGTTAAACTAACTTGTTAAAACTCACCTTGACCAAAATAATTACAACAGTTTCTGGTCAATATCAGGGGATAGAAAAATGGTACTATGTAGTAACGAGGAGAGACAGGTTATGTGTTGAATGGTGGCAGTTTGATAATGAATATCAAGTATTAATGTTTGATGTTTGCTCTTATATTTACTAGGTTGAAGACATGCAATCAGAACTTCTTCATTTACAAAACGAACGGTTGAAAATTGTTAACCTTCTTCAAGAAGAACGTGAACGATCAGCTGATAAAAACGAAAAAATTGAAGAACATGTTGAATTACGAATTCAGCAACGCCTTGTTCAAACGCAACGTGATTTACAGGAACATTTCTTTGAACAAACTGAGGCCTTGCATTCTAAAGTGAAATCTTTAGAACAAGCTTTAGATGTCATGAGAAAGAATGAAGATATTGGTAATTTTGATATGATCAGTGATGGGATCACTATGCCCTTGTTGAAAACTGCTTTTATGCAGTTACAGGTATGTGTAAATCTAACATTTTGTGATCTCTAGCATTAGCCGTCAAGAATTCTATTAACTCACTTTTTTAAATGTAGAAAGCAGAGCAAACCATTGACAAGAAAAAAGTTCTTGGAACAAACAGTGTAAGTAGATTTTAACAAGCAAAAAACAAAGCAAATCGCCACAAAAAATATGAATAAGTTCAAAAATAAATTAACATCTAAAAGCATATCTAGGTTTGCAAACTTTAAAACTGGAGTTTTGCTAACAGATATTTTATGAGGAAGCTTCTTCAGTGCAATTAGTTAAAGAACTTAGAATCTGAAATTTTGTTTGCGAACTTAGTTGCAAATAATAAAATCAAAACAAAATATTTTTAGAGTTTTTATCTTTATTATTTTGGCCCTAAAAGTAATTAAAATTGGTGCATCCAAAGTAGTGTGTTTTTTTGACAAAAATAGAAAAAATATGGTTTAGTGTACACAGACCACATTTCAATTGATAACACTTCTGTCATGTAAATATGTTAACCACATGGAGGTATAAAATTCCAACAACAGAAAATTTTTACCAAGTAAATTTAGGGAACTTACTTAAACTTCAAGTGTTTTTTGGCAGATCAATATGTTTTATCTAAAAAATAGAAAAATAAAGCAGTTGAGTTGTTATATATAACCCAGGTGTTCCCAAAATGTATGACCATACCTCAGTTATCACTGATAAATTTATTCTGGTGTACAACAAGAATATAACATAAGATGAAAATGAAAAATGAAACACCCAAATAAAAATTTGAAATAAATTGAATTAAAAAGAATCAAGCAAGTGCTTCCAGTATAAAGTAGATTTTTCGTTCCATGAAATTTCGAAGTTAAGATTTGATCAGAAATGACTCCAGCTTTTCACAGTCCTGCATACATTCATTGCAACTACATAAGAAATTTTCACACAGCTATCGTCAGTTTGTTTGATTTATTTCTAATGAATTGAATATTTATAGTAGCTATATTTTCTGAGTTGAGTGCATTTTTTTAAAGTAAATTGATAGTTTTAAATGTATTTCATGTTTCAAATTAGTTTAGTTATTAGAAATTGCAGCTTTTTAAAACAAAAATTCAATCTTGGAAACCGCAGCATGTCTTGTTTTTCTCTTAAGTCCAAAGAATTTTGTGTCTTTTCACTACACTAATACTGCTCTTTGAGTCATAATTATTGTATATACAGCACAAAAAATCTCAAGTGTTTTAATTCGAATATTAACGCTTTTATGACAATTCCTAAAAACGGTAAAAAACCAGCATCTGATTGGATGAACCAAACTTCCAGTTCAAAAGCAGATGTTAACATCTGCATTGTGAAAACTCAATCCAGATTTGCCTAGTTGTTACTTCAGAAAAATTCTTGTGTCAACAAGTGATGTACTAATCATTAGGCAGAACTAATTCGTTGTCTTGACTTCATTTGGTTCAATAGATCTTGAGTGGGTATTCTACCTTCCATTCAAAGCACTTTGACAAAATGACCCTATGTCTAAAGACACTGTTTGCAGGACATACAATAGAAATCTTTATTTCGTCTCTGTGAAACACTTTCTTAAATTAAGCTTACACCAGAATCGACCCTAAGCCTAGGAGTAGACGGCCCCAAGTTGATAAATATTTTAGAACTTGAAATGAACATTGAAAAACAAGAACAGCATTTCATTATTGAGGATTTTTCTCTTTTTAAACTGCATCGAATGATTTCTTGAAAGATTTCAAATCCATATCCCAAAAAGTTTACTTCCACAAAGTTGCTGTAGATCAGCAAAACGAATTCTGGAGAATTAAGATTAAGGTTGCTTGACCTTTTTCTAGAATTTTGGTCAGATTATAATACGTATATTGTTTTATTTACATTATTGCATAATCATGTTTAATAACCTATTAATAGATTAGATGTTTATTATGATCAAATGGTTTATTTCCTTACATAAAGTTAAAAATGATAAATTTGCTTATGAGAATATACGTAATTATGTTTAATTTAAAGACGCTTTCCATTTTTAATTTTAGTGTTTAAATAAGGGAAATATTTTTTTTAAATTCCCGCTTTTTTCCAAAAATTATAATTTTTTTTTTTTTTTTTTTTGTTTCCAAAAATCCTGTTTTTCTATACTTACCGACTCTGTACGAACCAAGTCAATTAGAAATTTAAAAAAAATTTGACGTGTTGTGTGCTAATACCATGACCGAAAATTGTTAAACCAAAGCAGATTGATTTAAAGTGTGTAATTATTGGTCCCATACAGTTATAATATGCAGACTTGATGATAGGATCCTGACCCTTTCACAATAAGCAAGAAAAATTTTTTTCAAATCTCTATAGAAAACATTTATTAAGTACTCCTTTGAATGTTATTCCAACCTATTCTTCCCGAGATCTTGCTTTAATATTAATAATGTTTTCAATGGTAACGCCTGACAACCAACTATGCACAATCTTATTTTAGTTCGTTTTGAGTTAAAAAGTTTTTAAAGACAGTTCTCAAGAATTAGTTAAATATTGTAACCAATCATCATTTCAGTTCGACTTCATTTATTTTATCATGTTGAAAGTTATATCTCTTATTAATATTTCCTTGATCCTTTCAAAGTATAAGGTTTTTCATTGTTTTGTTTTGAAAGAATCTGTAAATTATTTTCTTTAATATTGCTTATTTTAAATCGGAAATGCGAAAATTTTTTAAGTTTTGAATGGCCCCCACGATGAGTTTCTCTATGAACATTAATATTGTTAAGATTTTGCCTTGCACATGTTTTATCTGCTTTATTTTTTTTTTGTAGAAACGTTATATAACCGCAATGGAGGAAAAAGCTGAACTTTCAGATCAAATTGAGCATCTAGAACATATGAATACACAGTTAGAAACAGAGACTGAAACAATCGGTGAGTATGTCACTCTCTATCAAAACCAACGGCAAGCGCTGAAAGAAAAATTTGATGAAAAAGATCGTATAATTACTCACCTGACAAGCGAACATGCAAGAATGCAAGTGAGTAGCTTAACATTCTTGATTTATGCCAATACTTTATTGTATTATAACAAGATTTTGGAACACGAAGCGTTCCAAGCTGTCTCAGTGTCTCAGACTGTGTTTATTTAAAAAATCAAAATTTTTTTAACATCTTTCCTAATCCAAATCTTCCTCTTTTTACTCCCCTATACTAGAATAGGAATCATCATAGCAAAATAGCCATTTATGTTTTTTTTTTTTTTCTAATTTTTGTTCAGTAATAAAAGTTTTAAGCCTAAAAATGACAATTTGAATATTTTCTAGGTAGATCTTCAAGAGTTTTTTTTTTCAAAAAATTGTCATGAAGCAGGACTGTACACTTTAATGATGTGCCAAAAATTCTTGTTCCCACGGTCTAGGCACAAAGGGATTAAGATTTTTTTTAAAAAAAAGACCTTTTTACCAATCTATCTGCATGTTATTTTTTGTGTTCTGATAACTCAGAATAAAAGAAAGTATATCTAATTTAACTTTTTCGAAGGTAATATTTTTTTTTAAAACTCTTTTCGACCCAGGCATTGATCATACTGATTTGGGCAATTTGGCCCTTAAAAGTAATTAGATCGGTTTACCTTTATAATTAAAACTTCTTTCTCATAGAATAAAGTGTCCCAACTCCATCAGTTAGTGAATCAAGTTATTGTCGAACGTTCTGGAATCGAAACAAAAAATAAACATTTACAAGATCTCATAACAAAACGTGCTGAGTACGAACCAACATCTTCAGCTCACAATATAGACAGTATGCTAAGACAGATGCCTAATGCAGCTGAAGATCAAGTTATACATAATATTTCACCGGACGCAAGTGACCACCCCACAACTCAGCAGATATTACAAATATTTGAACAACTAGAAACAGTCGGAGAAGGTTACCATCATGGATGGCTATCGCCTGCTGCTAGAAGGCATGCTTTCGAACCTTGCAAGCAATGTACGGGTCCTATGCTTGAGCTATAGTACTACCTAGTCCTTCAGTTGATATTTTATCTAGTATTGCTTTAGTAGTTGATAAAGCAAGTTTCAACGTGACTTCATTATTCACAGATTAATATTCTTTATAAGAAAGATTAGATTTCATATCTTCTATGAAAACCAAAAATAAAATGCAATGCCACTCATCAGCTATTATTCCGATAACATACAAATAACTTCTATCCTTGACCGCTCGATTTCTATCATGATACCGATGTCTGCTGTGCTCATTATACTATTCTGTTTGGTTAAGTTTACCTTTTAAAGGAAATGATCAAATTATATTTCTGTGGCAATTTTTATCCAATCAATTGTTCTGCTAGAATTATGTTTATGATTGACCTGTCAAGGCTGACGCTTTTTAATTAAATTTCGATTTTTATAACATATTTACTGTTTTTATTACACAATTACATACTATATATTTACAGTTTCTAACTTTAAATTTACAGTGCTATTACCCGTTTTTTTTCTAGTTTCTTACAACTGTGTCTATTTAATAAGATGTGCGTGTTTCACCTGTGGCAAAAAAAATGCCTTTTTATTGTTCCTCGCTGAATTTGTGTTATATCTAACCAACCAATTTGTTCTAGGTTTTTAAAATATGGTTTTTAAGCGAAGTGATACATTGGATTAAAACTAAGTTTTTAGTCAATATTTATCTTACTTTAACGTTTTATGTTTCGCAACCGTAACAACTTAATATTTTTACAAATCGTAAAGATATACAGTTCTGAAATCTTTGACTATAAACTTTTTATTTTAATAAAGGATTACGCTTTAAAAATTTAGGCCTTCAATATAATCTCAGTTATCCAATACTGTAAAATTTCTACCCTTTTCTTTTTAACACTTTCGATCTTATTAACGGCTCCGCATTATGAAAATATTGGATCGAGGCTAAGGAGTCATCAAAAAAGATTTCATGAAACTACTTATTTAAAGTACTCTTCGATCGAGTTAAACGTCATTGGCTGTATTAATCTTAATAAATGTTCAAACCCTCAAACATAACCCATAGTCGTGCAACTTAGATATATATTTTATCCCTTTTTTGTTGTCCGAATCCTTGATGTTTTTAAATTACATTTTTAAGTTTAGGGCGCGTGATTAAAAGCGTAACGTGAGAACCGCACTTTAAGGTGCTTGTTATTTGCAGTATATAATTAATAATTATTATTGTGTATATAGTAAATTGTAAAATATAATTCATACAATAAATTTATTTTTGGAAAATATATTTATCTTTTTAATTTCAGGATTTATACCTAGAGGGATATTAAAAAACGACCGAGCAAGGGTCGTTTTTTACGGACGAGCAAGGTCCGTAAAAAAATCCGAACCAGTTTTTTGCTTTTTCTGAATTTTTTCACAAGTTTGAGTGTCTCAAAATTTTTTCTTTTCGAAAGCAACCATTTTTGAAAATACAAAAATGTACCTCGCTTTTTTTTTCGCTGGTTTTAAATTAGACTAGGTATGGCCTAATCAATACCTTACGGGTATTTATAATCGTTTTTAAAACTCGTACGAGGATAAAAGACATCAATTTTTTTATGAATCATGCATTTCGTTTGAATTTTATAATAGACTTCAACGTTTTCAAGTCCATAGCATTTTTTTGGCAATGCTTTACAGTTACAAAGAATTTCCTCTGATGATGCCACACCAGAAGTTTTTCATCAAAATAAAAAATCCGTACATAAGTTATATTGATTATCATCAGCTCAATTAATCATCAAATGTGAAGTGCCCAAAGTTTTTTTATTATAAAAGTAGCTTCTAGTCCATAACCTTGCTTAGAACCCCGTACACATATTAAAATGTAATATGTGTACCTTTTGAACTAATTGCTGTGATCTATTAGGATAGAAAACAAAATTGAGTGGACTTCACCAAACAGGAAAAATAATCGGAATTTGCCAATTTTTTTGACCCTCCGAAAAATACCTACTAAGAAAATATTCCAAAAGCCATCATATAGCATATTGGAAAGAAAATTTTATCAGAACAAATATTTTTATCGAAAACATGGTCTGAAAATTATTACTTTAAAGTCATTTCATTTAAAACAGGAGATGGTATGCGTCTGTCTGTGACTGCCATCAATTTTAACTCATCCAAACGAAAAAAATGAACTGAAAATGCTTTTCAGATTAGATTTAAAAAATCATACCCATCTGCTTAAGGTGGCTCTACCAAATTCACTGGAACATTCCATATAAATGCAATAAAACTCATATTTTCAAATTTTAACCATATACGCATTTAAAAATATATGCGTATAATTAATGAGTTTTTCAGTGACATTTTTTTTTGCGGTAAATAACTCCTTCAAAATTTTATTAGCTCTGATAATTTGGCTGCTTGTTTTTCCATGTCTTATATAAATTTCAATTCAATGAATCGTTCTAAAGTTATGACACCTTAAATTACGCTTTATCATATATTTGCCAAAATTTAAAGAATTACTACCCCTATTGAGGTTAAAATATTTGTTTGCAGTAAATCGCATTTATAAGGCACATGGACATATATAAGAGGATTGTACCATGAAAATTTCAAGTCAAACGGTTAATCCATTCAAATTTAATTTACCGCAGAAATTGAAAAAAATAACATTTTATGAGAAAAGATTCAATAAAATGTAAAAAAAGACAATATATTTTGTTAAAGATTGAGGGGTAAGCCCCCACCTCCTTTTGCAATATTTTTTTTCAAAATAATTGTTTAGACCGAAAAAATAATAATATATAGTAAGTGGCTTAAGTGTTAAAAATGGAAGAACATTTGCTGAAAATTTCATGTAAATCGGATAAGCGGCTCTGAAAATATCCTTTCTGGCTGGCAATCAACTTCAACCTTAGGCATGGCTGATGAGACCACAATGAGGTCGAAACAGGCTGTTCTATGCTAGGTTCGAAGCTGATACTCTCGCTAGGAGTTGAGCATGTATATGTTGCGAGATCAATTTCAAATGATGTTTTATTTACATATATCACTCGCATTTGAGATGTCATCTTCATTAAACATTGAAGTATTTATTACATCAGCAGAATATTCAGTGACATCAACCACGACATTTAAGTTTACAGTTATTAGAAGTATTTACAGTGGATTCTTTTTTTACAACACTATCTTCTTTATTTAAATCTTTATTAACTGAAAAGACTATTGATCTTTTCCTGAAACATTCGGTTCTATACTTTACTTTGTCATCTTTTGGCATATCTGTCAAAATATTGTTAATCCTTGTTAATTACACTTATTTCAGAAATATTACACCATGAAAAAAAAAGCTTTGAAATTTTACTTTAAACTTTTGTAATTATTTTGACCAACAAATTTTTGCTTTGATAGTAGTTTTGAAACAAATAGCTTATAAAGAAACTAGAAACAAAAGTGGCAGAAGAACTGCTGATAGTAGAGAATTTGTGTTTAAACATAAGATCAAGGAGACATTTTTCACCTCTTGGGATACAGTTCGCAGACCTAATAAATATAGATTATTATTCTGTAAATTTTTTTTTTTTAATTTTCTACTATGCATTGGCTGAATATGTTTTTGTGTGTGATGTATAACGGGACCACAATGGAAATATTGTTGTGACAGAAAATTTTTGTGCCTATCCTTGCCACAATTGGTTTTTGTTTTAATATTTTTTTTCTTTTTTTTTTCCGTTGTCGTTTTCTTATTTTCATAACCAATGTACATTTGTTTATGGCAAAATAAATACTTACTTACTACAGCTTCTGGAACAAGTATACTATTGTCAACAGGGCAAAAGTACTATCAGTGTCCCTGTTGACTGAACGTTGATGCACTTCGTCTTTTGTGTCAAAACTTAGAGGTAAGTTTTCAATTCTCTGAAAAAGTTTTCGTTTTCTCTTTCCATTGTATCGTTGGTTCATACTTTTAACTGCATTACCCATCACGTTATTAATCTCAATAAAGATAACAACAAACAGGAACCATATACAGACATACAACGACAACAACAGATTTGTTTTTTGTTGCTTCTCTTAAACAACGATAGAATTGAAAGAAAACCCTGGGTTATCTTGAAAAGGTACAGTAAGCAAAAAGCACCGTTTCTTTTCCGTGGAGGGTATTTGAAGGGCTTAAATAGTTGTATCGTTTAAGGAAAGGCTGCAATGTAATTTTCGGAAATTTTTAAATTTTTTTTTTTTACCTTGGTGTGATAAATAGGATATATCTCAAAATCTACTTACAAAAAGAAAAATTTTATGCCAGATTTGAAATCTAACATAAATTTTGCATAAAAAAGGGTGTATTTGAAACAAATATAAATTTTTTCAATTTGAGTATACAATAATACTAAAATGTTATTGATTTCAGTGTATAATGAAATTATTTGTAACATTCAGTAGAGGGTTTCGACATTGTTACACATTTTCATCCATTAGTGAATCGTATTTTGCAGCCACAAGTAACGGTAAATTCTTCTAGCATTTCAGTTAACCATTTGCAGGTTACGAGAATGGAAGAAAATTCCCAACGATAATCGCCTGGATTAATGGTGAATGTATTAAAATTTAGTTAGCTACAGTTCGTTTTGATGAAATAAAATAATCTTTTCAAATTTCCTTGCATAGTTTATGGTGGTAGATCAATTACGGATTTCTTTTTCTTGTGATAGACTTCAAATTTATGTTCATCAAAGATTAAACTTGCACATTTGTTGCATAGTACTTTGATCAAGTTTTTTGTTTTTTATGGATGATAAATCACTGTTTAGTCTCACATGTACAGCAAAAAATTTAACTTCATCGTTGATGCATTTTAAAGCCGATTGTTTTGTACCTTCTTTGCTGATAAAATTCTACCCTGATAACAATCCTGAGGTAATTAAAGGACCAATTTTGCTGACGGGTGTGAATTTGAATATAACGTGAATGCTCTCCTGTTCCAAATAAAATCCATAGTTCTCTTAAGCTTTGATACGAAAACTTGGCCAAATAGTGAACGAGCAAAACTACCACGTCTGTATCGTATATATTGAAAAACCCTCTCTGTTTCTTTTTTTCGATTGATAGAAAATATGTGGTATCATGCGTGAATCTGCTTCTTCAACGCGTATATTTAGTTCTTTAATAGAAATAACATTGGCAATTATTGCTTCAGAGCTTATGATCCCGTCTGCTTCGGTAACATAATTGCTTAAGATAATATCTTGATTCTGACCATTTGCTCTTTAAATAAAATACTTGCGAGAAAGTACCTGAATAGTTTCCTTCTTTTACTGTTGGCCCAGAAGCGATTTAAACAGGTAACGATGAATTCATCGTTAAGTTGACAAATGGTAATGGCTCTGATTCCTATGCATGTCTTATTCTCTCGCAGTCTTTAATTAAACTTTCGATATAACTATTAAATACAGTATAAATAACATCTGCTTTACTAATAAATCCCACTTGGTTCGATTATTGATATGAAATCTACTACAACACACGTATTAATTGCCTGATCTTGAAAGTAATCATAGCTTCACCTAGGTATAATTCTACAGATTTCACCAATAAACTTTTGTTTCTCTTCTTAGTCAAAACATCTTCAAAAATTACAGGTTGCTTTATAAGATCATACTCTAAAATTCTTTTCATTGATACACCTCTTGATAGTGCTATCTCAATTTCTCGTTTTCCCTGTCAGATTTTCTTTTTCATAGCAGTAGCAGCAATGTTTGACGAAAAATGACTTATGTTTGTTGCTTTAAACTTTGGCAGTTTTGCTTTCTTAAGGTGGTATTAGAGTATTAAAATCACGAAAACCTCAAATTTTTTTAATTTTTTGTTTTATACCTCTTTAGAATCAAAATATATTCTACTTTTTTAATTCTGATATTCGTTTATAATAAAAATTTATAGTTTTGAAGGTATATTTATTTTTCTAAGGGTTACTGTAAGAAAAAAACGAAATGAAATTATGTGGAATTTTCTGGCGTGTTGTTTTTTCCTTTCTGCTATTAGAACTAGTAATCTCTGCAGCGTGCGACATTTGTTTTGGTTTTGTCGTAAAATTCAGAATTTAGCCAGGCCTTTATGGAAAATTAAAAAGTAAACAAGACATATTCAGAACAGATTTTATCTAACTGATGAATTTTTGCACCGTTTTTAGCCGATGTATGATTAAAATAATCATAAAAAAAAGTTGATAAATGAAAAGAAGAATAGCAGGTTCAAACAAAGTATTTCTATTAAAAGAGAAAGTAGTGTGTTTGGAAGAGGATTACCAGGTTCTCATACCCACAAGAACATGAACGCTTAAAATTTCTATCAGTAACAAAACCATTTGATTAACTACTTCCTCTACCACTAGTTGCGATGTTTTCCTGAATTCGAGCGCAATGTTAGAACAATGTGTTGTGGAACAATTGTCCTTAGTCAACTTAAGTGGGTCGAAATAATTATAAATGCATATTTCATCAGCAATAATTTGTCTTAATGATTGCATGAAAGGAATTCTCGATGTTTTAAATGAATGTTTATATGTTGTCTTACCATTATTTTCGTCTACTTGGTATTTACACCAAGAATCATTACCCCATCGACAAAACTGATGGCGTTGCTCTTGTGTTTCTACTTCGGAGACAAAAAATCTCAATTCCAATAGAAGTTAAAGAGGTTTTAAAGACAATTTGTGGCCAGAAGGATTTGGGATCTGACAATTTACTGAAGAAAGTTCTTTTTGGTACCATGAAAAATATGAACAAGTCGATTAATGTCATTTGGCATAAATGTTCAAAGCGACTTGATGTTGAAAAACAGACTCTATTGACATATATGTTACGAATGAGAAATATAAATGAGTGGTGCATTTTGCAACAGCATATAATGTAGAATTTGTAAAATCTTTATCGCATATTTTCTCCATTACATTTTCCACCATCTTTTAACATTTCAACGGAGAAAGTTTTTTACTGAGCTATCCAATTAAGTTCAAATTTTCAACATGTATTCATAGGTGCTCTGACAGAAATGACATTTAAATCTCATTTTTTAAACTGGCTGATTAGTTTATTGTGTAATTTATTTTATTATTTTGTGTAATTTATTCTGTTATTTAGAAAATAAAATAACAATACTTCACCATGCATTTCTTTTAGTCAGCAAATTTGTTTTCAAAACCAAAATCTATTTCCTATATACATTTTCGCATTGCTTATGCAGCGGTTTTTATTACATCAGTTAAACTCTAATGTTGATTATATCCGGACTGTTTGTTTTTGACGAAAAGAAATACATTGAATCATTTTTTTGGTCGACTTCACAAAATTTTATATTTTCCCGCAATTGCTCAGAATAAATTTGATTTAAATGATGAATTTGGATTATTAACTGTTCTTTATCATAAATCGTATTTCGAATCTCAGTTCTTAATATGCCATTTCCACGCTCCAGGATTTCACGAACGAATGGAAAGTGTTTTGTAGCAACAGTTTTAGATGCTATTCTGCCAGGTTCAGTGAAGTCTCATTTTTCTGAAGGAAAGTTCTTGTATTTTCGAACATATTGATTGTAACAAAAGTTGTGAGAGTAAAATTCTGCGCTGAGCATGCTTTCGTAACTTGTTAAATCACAAATCCGTATGAAGGTATCGTCCATTAGGAAATTAGCGGCTGAACGTTATTATTCTGCCCGTTTAGCTACAGAAATACAGTATTTTGTAGTTATTTTGTTGTATTGAATCTTTCCACAACAGAGAAATTTCAACTTGTTTGTACAATGGCAATGGAAGAGAATGCGCTTCCCACGCCGATAACGATAATCTAAAAAGTAAAAAAAATTAAGGCTTTAAGCAAATAATTCATACCTCAGAGACACACCAAAACCCCATGAAGTTCCAGAAATCTTATGTCAAAAACTAACCAGGAGCCTTAGCACTTCTGTTCTCTACAGTGGGCTCTAGAGTATATGTAATATATAAGGTTTGTGAAAGCATGACAATCTTGTTAACAAACCAAAGTTAAAAATGGTATATGGTAATTATTGATAGAAGAAAACTGCAACAGAATTCAAAAATTTGGAAGAATAGTTTTACAAAAAAATAATTTTATGGTATATATATTTATTCAATCTACAGACAAGTGTTTCGCTGTACAACAGCTCATCAGTGTAGCTTGGAAAACACTCTATACAAATCATAGGTTAACTTTTTAACCACCAGCATTTCGCTTAAGAAAATCAATTGTGGTGCAGATGAACTATAATTGTATATAAGAGTGAGTGAAGTCATGATACATAGACCAGAGTATATGTATATATATACATATATATATATATAAATTTATATATTATATTAGATATATATATAAATTTATATACCGTTCTGTTAAGCTGTTTTTTGTTTAGCATAGCAACGAGCAATGAAAATGTTTCATTAAAAAATGTATAAAGTACCAAAAGTATTATTATGGCTCCCATTTGAGCTTAAGGTAAATAATCGCCAAGCCAGACAACCATAAACTTTTTGCACTGAATCGACTAGAAAGCTACTCATACGTTGGGTAGGCCATACCCGGATTTGAATCCTGAACCTTACGTTTCGGAGTCAGATGTCTTACAAACTGAGTTATCCGTGTTCAAAGTAGTGAAGAATACGCTGAAAGCATTTACTACCGAAGTTCAATTACCTGCAAAAAATATTAGAATATTAAAATTAAACCAACCAACTATTGTTTGAGCTTGAGTTTGATGAAAATGCATGGTTTAGGTGCATCAGTTGTAATAGTAGTATACAGTGATTTTTTTACACTTTTTATCCAAATCACATAAAATAATAGAAATATGTTAACCTTTAAAAAGAGAAAATATTATACAAGACAATGCATTATCTTGATTTCCTTCTAACATGATCCCATTTCCAGTCTACAACACCTTCGTGAATGAAATAATTTTTGAACTCTTCCCAAATTCGTTTAGTGTCGAAATTATAGTTGTTAGAACTTTTTTTTCCTATATTTATTGACCCGAAATTGTCTAATTGGTCTTTTCAATTATTATTAACCTTTTTTCGCGATTTTGATAAATTTTTCGTTCCAAAAATCAAACTCCCACTTTCTTTTTCTTTTTAACTGAAGTCAACAACAATAAGTTAAACAATTCTCTTGAATAAGCTTTCATGATGTTACTTTGTGAACGAAATATTTTGAGCTTTTATTTTTTTCACTTAGGGATTTTTTTATTTATTTTTTTTTTCAGTACGACTTTTTTCGATTGAAAAAAACGCTCCACGCGGCTGTTTTTGTTTCGTGAAGAACAGCCAGCCACTTACTGTTAGATTTCCATTGAAATTCCACGAAAAACAAACACGTGACTCGTTTCATTGTTACGATGCACAGTATGCTTGCAACGTGAATTTAGCGCATTTTTGGACCCAAAAATACTTTTAAAAGTGCTAATAGTTAGGCTTTGCTTACATGAGGTTACAATGACGTTATATCATTAAGTCAACTAAAGTGTTAAACCTATGAGATGGATAAAAAATTTTAGCGCATATGTTAAGTTCTACCATTATTCCCACTTTATTTATCTGGTATGCAAATCTAATCGTGAAAAAACAAAATTTTTGAAACTTTGATATCAAAAATGACTCCAATTTTCAAATCAAAAATCAATAAAAATTTTACGAGTTTTGTTAAAAATAAATCCAAGAAAAAATCATTGTCATTTAATTAAAGGCTGCTGGTATAACTGTTTTGAAGACATGCATAGTTCACGGATGCTTCTAGCTGAGATCTATCAAATTAATATCTTTATATTGAAGATGAAATTTTGTAAGGATAAAAATTTATTTTTTAAAAACTGATAACTTAAACACAAATTTTTTACAGATTACTGAAAGTTATTTCTTGTGAGCCATTTTTGGTTGTTTTACTTTTGCATTACGAGTGATCAAGCTGAGAAATTTACTTTTCTTGTTATGTTTCTTATTTTTAAATTTTTTGAGATATATATTTTCATCCTTTTCGTTATCAATTATTGGCAGAGACATGTTGCGTCTTTGCTTTAAACTTTCTGTTGACTTGCTATCGTAACAGATCTCTATATTAGGATTGTCTGGTTTTTTGTACAATTTAAAAATATACCACGGTTTTTTATGCTCATCAACTCTATCACAATTATTTTTTGAATAGTTTTTATCAAAATCATGATTTTTTGGCATGTGAGAATTTAGTCGGGGTCTTCTTTCGATATTTGGGTAAAAAGTATTCAAATGCAATGTTTTATCGTCTGGAAGATTTTCGCTTAGCCATCCTAAATGCTGTTTTCTCCAATTCTCAAATTGTGCATCCTCCTGCATCTCGTGAAGTATATCCTTGTCCGAAATGTTTAAGTTCGATTCACATGATTTCGTTCGATATGTGTAACGTAGGCTTTCATCGATTTCTATATTTTCAATCGCATTTATTTTGTTTTTGCAGTCCATGGACTTAGTTCTATTCTTGTTAAGAGAATGAAATTCCGCAAAAAAATCTGGAACATCCAAGCTTTTCGAGGAGCATTTCTTTGGAAGAGTTGATGAAGACCACTTCAACATATTGATGAATTTAAACGTAAGTAATTTATTTCAGCTGTCTATTAATCAAACTTATCTTTACTCTACCTGTTTTATAAATCTTTAACCAACCTTAATCTGTTAAAATTTGTAAAATATCTTATTGATATTTAAATGTTACTAATAATTATTCATTTCGTAACATTTCAAAATACCAATCAATCAAAGAATAAATTGCGCAAACAATTAATTAAATAGTAAATCACCCAGACTATTGATTAAGTAATAGATCACGGAGGCGATTGATTTAATAGAAAATTACCCATTTATTAAAAATAATAATTCAATTATTTCCGATGACATATATGATATCTGAGACTTCAAGTTAATTAGGAAATTAAGAACAGTACAATTAAATTAAAATGAAGTAAATTAAATTAAAAGTAAGGACAGTAAAACCAAATTAAAAAATTGATGGTTCTTTTTTTATATTCAAATAATTCGCTCATTGACGCCAGATTGGTGATTAAAAACTATGAGTTTTAGCGCCATTAGCTTTATACACCCTAAGGTAAAGATAGAAGGATATAGAATTAAATAATATCTCAGAGAGAATAGTTAATTTTGCGCAACACTAATCTAAAAACTCAACTAGCAGGACTATCATTAAAGATTGACTCCTGTTTTAGATGGCCCATACATGATGTGAAAAGGACAACTTACAAGATACAAAAAATAATTTTATTCTTTTTCACATCTAAAATGCTCAACAATTCAAAAATCTTCTAATTTGTATTTGATTGATACAGAGATAACTGTATGATTTTTTGTTTTGGCAGATCATAAAATTCAGCAGCATGGAGCTTAAAAAGATCTAATGTTGTAGACCAACATTGGATCTTTTTAAAAACCATATAATGAAGGTAATTTCTTTTAACCATTCCTTTTATCATTGTCAAGAAACAAATATAAATGTTCATTGGTTTATCTCGGAAGATTTTTTAAATTTAAATACGTGAGCTATTTTGTTACCACAAAACATTTTTTCACATGAGCTATGAAATGAATGTTAACAGTTTACAGAACCACTCATCCTAACAAGGGCTTTAACATTTCAACAAATAAATCGAGCTTGATATTTTTTAAGATATGATTAGCGTTAAGAATAAGCAATAAAAGTTATATTAATAAATATTTATGTAAGAATAATTTTATAAAGGAATAAGCTTTTGTTTCAAAACAATAAAAATTTTATCCTTGATAAATCTCTTGATTCTCATTCTTCTCGAAAATGTTCCTAATGTAAATGCTCCAAAATACATATCTTATCTGAATACAGTGGGTTAAAAGACATTTCTGATCTAAATATATTCGCCTGAGACACATGCCTGAGTTAAGCCCATCAACTT
Organism: Euphysa ruthae; assembly: GCA_035046665.1. NCBI lineage: Eukaryota > Metazoa > Cnidaria > Hydrozoa > Anthoathecata > Corymorphidae > Euphysa > Euphysa ruthae. Next base: position 17,963 of record JAUZNK010031834.1, read on the forward strand.
AACGGTTTGGTAAAACCGGAGAATTCCCCTTGGTGAATTCCCTCCGTTAAATTCCCTCTGGTGGATTACCCGGAATATTACCTCCGGAAATTCCTCCATATATTTAGTCCATAAAACCATTTTAAGTCCTACACATCGCAAAAAAAGGAAAACGTAATATAAAATTTTCGACGAATATGCATCAACAGATACAACAAAATTCTACACCAAAAGAGGTTTTAAAGTTATTTTCTAAACATCATTAGCTATGATGCAGCTCTCTATTTGCTTTAAAAGATTACAAACTAGTTTGTCAACCGCGTGTTTCTACACAAGGTGGTGTAACATGCATACACGTTTTAAATAAACATACTTTTAAGTTAAGAAAACAATGTTGTAAACTGATCAGTATTATTATACTGATTATTGGCACATCTCGAAAAGTAACATTGCCTGTTCAATATACAAACAGCAAGTTTCTGATATGAACGTATAGAGTATAAAAGAAGTTAGAGTATTCGAAATTAAGAAAAAAATAATTTTAAAACAAGCCTCCGCTGTTACTTATTATATTATATGACATTCTAAATTCATACAGGCATTCTATGAAAATTTACCAGCAAAATTGAGTTCCCCACTGCAAAAAAAGGTCAGCGAAAGTAAAGTAAAGTAAAGTAAAAATCTTTATTTTAAATTGGAAAAATTACAACGTTAGTAGAAAACACTAATCAAA
>JAUZNK010031845.1:0-18673 GCA_035046665.1 Euphysa ruthae
TATATATACATGTAGAAAATGCTATACATAGTTTGCAAAAGAAAATGTAAATACTTTTCTGAACTTTATGTTATTTTCTCTGACATAAAAATGAAAATACTATTTCTTGTATTTGGAAATGAATATTATGATTTTGAAAATATTTCGTCGGTAGGGCCCACAGAAGGAGAAATTAATTTGGTCTCGCCTTACAGATAATTTTAATAAAAGAAAGAGTTTTTCTGAAACTACAATGAAAATTGTGTCTTGGTTGTTCGTCTAGTCAGTAATTCAGTCATTTAGTCAGTGATTGCTACAGTTTAACTGTGATTGTTGTTTGAATAAGTGCTTTCATATCAAAATTTAATAGTTAACCAAAAAAGAGTAAAAATTAAGAAACCTATTTGTTATATATATATCTACATATAGCTAATGTTTTTGAAAAATCTCTCCATGTAGCATTCATTCCAGGTTTTTTATTTATATCTGATTTTAAAACCTGTTAATTTTTCCTCAATAATTGTTTTATTTAGGACAGTGTAACTAAATCTTAAATGTTTGTGCTTACAAGCTCAGTGAGCTTGTTATAGTTTTCTAATATATAAACGGTGTAGTATTGGCCAGACTTTTACAGTTTTACCCAGTGTTTCATTTCAAAGACTATAAAGATTATTCAAGGCAGTTTTGTATTAGAATAAAGTTAAAATTAGTTTTAAACATATTTTTTTATTACCCATTCTTGAAGTTCATGCATAAAACATACAAGAATTTATTTCTTGATAACACTAGTTTAGTACTTGACAGGACTAAGGTTTACGTAATAACTGACTTTGCAAGTGCAACATTGAAAAAAATTATTTCATGTCTTTTTTTATTCAAGGTAATTTCTTCAAAGTCAACCAACTTAAAGTGCACGGTTTTGCACTGAATGTCTGTAATAAGGAAAATCCTTGGTTTAAATTAAATTTGAAATCTGACACCTACGATTTAGCTGAGAGATATTTTACATTAAAAGATATGAGGTTAACCACATCATTTTCAGCACTTACTGGAGCACTTACTGGTATGGAGTCAATTTCGATATCTAATGGAGAGGCTGTTTTAGCCTCTAATGAGAATGTCACTGTAGAGATTATGTCTTTATATGATGATGAATTTATATCATGCAAATTTTCAATGGAGCATTTAACTCTTATTTCACTTTTTCAAAGTGGAAACTTAATGGATATCTTTACTCAAGAAGTTGTTGATAATGACATAATAAACTTGAAATCTTTAGAATTTTTGAATCTCGTTGCTGATGGTCGTCTTATTCCCAATGTTGGTTTCGAATTTCAGATAACTGGAACAGTGAGAGGTTCTGAACGACTTTCACAGTCTTCTAAAACATTCCTTATTATACAAAGGTTTAAAAAAGAAACAAGTAATGTAAAATACTTTTTATTTTCAATTTTGGAGAATCAGAACTTTTTAGAATACAGCAATCAATTTATAAATATTCCTTTGATCAAACCTGTTGATAAAAGAGTTGCCTTAGTTATATCAAGTGATGATATTCTTTTGTTTAAACATGATGCAATCAATATGGCTGTTAATGGTTTTATGGATCGTGGTAATTTAAGAGAAGTAACTGCAAGAGGATTTCGTTATCTGTTTAAAATTGAAGCTTTGAAACATGTGAAAGTTGCAAAGAAAAGTGAAGCCTCAGGTAAGTGATGCTTTGTTAGTTTATATATTAAAAACTTTATTTTTTAGTGGAAAGATGGTTTACTTTAGGATTATTTTCAAGGTTTATGAGTTGGAATTACCAGGTTTGAAAACCTAGTTTTTAAGTCTTATGTCTTATGTTTTTAAGCATGTTATTTAATATTTTTAAACGTTTTCTTATCAAACCAAAGTTTTTTGCTAGCATATATATATATACATTTCTCCGTAAATGCCGCACACAATTTTAAGCAGCATGCTTTCATTTAAAAGTTGTCAAAATTTCTAAGAGAACCGAAAAAACACAATGTGTTAGAACTCCCCATTATATTTTTTCAAGAAAATATCAGCAAATTTCGATTTCCTTTAATTTTCCAAACATAATTAGTTTATGTTTATTGCGCGTTTGAGATTAGCTAGTGACAATCTGTTCTTAATATGATAAACGTGTTTAAACGTTTTAAAATACAACATAATATTTGTGGTGAATGTAAATTAGAATACTAAAAAGGTTTAATAAAGTGGTAAAAAAACGTTTCAAACATTTTTTCTCAATAATTTTTTTATTTACTAAAAAGAATAGCATATTTGTAAAAAAAAAGATTTTTTTTGAACCCTCTGTGATACCTTAAGTTTCAACCTGTTTGTAGTAACCTTATATAAAGTAATTTTTTCAATTTTAAAACACATATGGCTTTATCGATAATGAGATTTCTTTGAGAATGAGGCGGATTTAAGATGGAAAGGGACAATTTATTTTTGGTCAGTTGTAAAGCATGTCTGTTCTTCTCATAGTAACTTGATTTTCAGGAAGACTTTTACATATGAGTTTGCGTCAATATTTTTTACCACACATTTTGAAATAAAAAAATTTGGGAGATTATCTAAAAATTTTCTTTTTAAGATTATTAATCCTCCACACTATGATGATGTAGGAAAGACTTAATTTTATTACTTTTTTGATATACTGTGTCAGGTAAAAGGAATGTTTTAAAATTAATGTAGACGAGTATGTCTAAGTTAAGTTTGATATAGAAGCCATTTTTAGAGTAAATTATGAAATAATTTGTTTTACCAAAAAGATTTTGCATAACCCATGTAAAGATTATACAGTAGTCCTAGCTTTTATTGAGTGTGTACAATGCAGCAAGTTTTACAAATCATTAACTGAGCAAACTGATTTATCATAGATGTTATGGTAGCTAGGATACACCATTCAAGTTCATTATAACCACTGAAAGGCAATTCTCAAAATGGGCTTAAAAACCATCAAGTAAAGTAAGTGAGCAAGCAAACAAGTGGACAAGCAAGTAAAAAAAAAAAAAAAACAAAAAACAAGCAAGCAAGAAACAAAGTATTGTGCTAATTTTCTGATATATTTTAATTTTAAAATGGAGGAAATTTTAGATATTTTACTCAGTTTTAATTTGCTGAAATTTTAGATATTAACACAGAATTTATTTTGAAATTTGAGAAAATTAGTCTGCTTGAATGAATTTGTGAACAACACCGTATAATTTATAATATATACTCCATTCATTTGGTTTTATAATCTAACAAATCTAATATAAACGACTTTTAAAAAAGTATATATAGTGCCAATATATTTTTTTTTTATAGAAAATTCTTTTTTTGCCTTGAAATTAGTTTCCGACATAACTGTTTTTTGAATATTTATATTATATTAATTATTTAATTATTATATTATATTATTATTTATATTAATATTCATTTAGACAGGGCAAGAATCTTATCACCAAGAACAAAGCTGGTACCTGAAAACAGTTACTCTACAAATCCTTTTATACAGAGTTATTGGAGTGAAGATAAGAATCATCGTGGACATCACACATTTCTTCCTGGGGAAAGCTACTTTGAGAGAAAGAAAAGTTTTATTGGTAAATTTAATATACTTTTTAATTGTTTTTAGTTTATTAGAGCTTAGAATAAACTAATTTTAATCTTTCATAACATTTGTTCCTAAAGGGTTTAATGGCCAATTTTCATGGTTCATCAATATCATTTGTAGTTTCTTGTATGTTTTTTTCTTCACTGGCTACATGGCCACTGTATCCCACAGTGGCCATGCTTGATATACAAGGATGTTTTGATTTATGCTTTGAACGATATAGAGGTTCACAGAAAAAGTATTTTTTCATGTTGATGTTAGGCGCTTTACTATTAAAGTTATCTTTGAAAAGACTCTTTGCTATGAAAATAAGATGTTTTAAACACATTTTAAAATGTTTGTTAAAAAATATTTGAAAGTTTGTGAAGAACTAACTGTTCCAGTTTTAAGTGGAAATTTGATTATATTGTATCACATTTATATTTTGTTGAGACTTTTCAATTTAAACTAGAAAAAAAGATATTTGTTTTGTTTAAATTGACAGGGAGTAGCTAGTTTGAAAGAATATTTGTGTTTGTCGTACATGCAAATCTTTAATGCCAATTCAGAAGGAAGATATTGTTAAAAACTTGAAGGGATTGAATTTAGAATGAATATTTCTCAGGAAAAAAATTCATTGTTTTGTATTTTATTATTTATTAATGCATCACACACACTACAACTCCCATCTTCCCTTTTTTCCCTTCAAAAAGGGTAGCTATTTTGCCTAAAATTTTTTTTGGAGCATGGTTTTGAAAATTGGAAATCTCCTATCAATAAATATTTTTTGACTGTTTCCGATGGTATTAAGAAGTAAGCAAATTCTTTATTTGAATTTGGAAAAAGAAAACTATGTACAATTCTTAATCTAGGTGCCTATGGCATATTCTTTTATCTCATGTGAGACAAGGTTTCACCATCTGATGATAAATTTTTTGACCTAAATAAAACAAAAACTTATGTCAGCTTGACTACTTCTGGGAAAATTGGGCCAATTTTCTGGGGGAAATACCCCATGTTGACAGTTAATTTATCTCAGCTTCAACATGGGTGAAACTTTGTAAGCATATACATAAGTCAAGTATCAATTACTTAAATTTATGGGGTTTTACTTCAAATTAGACCCTCTGCAATTTACCTCATCAGAGACATGCACTAAAATTTAATAGTTAAGTAAAGTATAATCTAAAAATAAAGAAACTTACTTAAAAAAGCGGTGTTAATTTAAGGTCAGACTCACTCGAAGTTGTTTTAAAAAAAATTCAAAACAGGCACTGTTACGATCTAATTTTGCAAAAAAATTATTTTTAAAATGTAGAGGCATACTGTAACAAAAATTTTAGTACTGAACAAAAGTCTTATTGGTTATAATAAAACACGACTGATACAATAAAATAAAAGTACTGAAATACTCATTAAATATTACAAAAAAGCAAATTATTAGTAAACTGTAAAAATCAGTAATAAAACTCGTATAACTATAGACAATATATATTCAAAGATAATCTTTGGGCTCTTTGACAGTACAACATTTTTTATATTTTATTAACAATGTCTTTGCACTGCCACCAAATTTCATTGCTCTTATCAAGTAACTTTAGAGGTCCCACTTTACCTTTCCTATTAAATGCAGCAGTGTAATTGCATCCCATAAATGCATGATACCCAGGTAAAGATTTACATAGTCGATTTCCAAGTTGTGAATGTATTTGGTTCACACTTATGTACCTTAAAGTAGTTTTTGTATACAGCCCAACTTCCAAACAAATTTTCAGATTTGAAACTATCAAAACATCGAATGGCAATAATAAGTATGTGTCTGTCTGATATATGAATTATTACATTACTGTCCTCTGTTACTGATGTAAGATGGTAAATCATACGCGAGTCAGCTTCCTCACGTTAGCATTAAAGTTTAATTTCTTCTTTTGTTATTTTCAGCTTTATATAATAAGCATTTGTCACCAAAATTAGCAAAATTAAAACTTATCCTGTAATTGCTGCAAAACTGCCTTTTTGCCAGCTCTTGATGAGAAAACGAACAACAGCTTTAACGTCATTGTCATTTTAATTCGGTCCAATATTTTGATAAAATTCCGTTTTTGGGGTTGTTGTTCTTGAATTTTGTTCACAGTCTTTTTTAGATGGTGATATTGCCTTATTGAAGACGTAATGAATACGTATGACATAATGTACTATTTGATGTATGTATTGCTTTAAATATATAAAGTTCCACAGTAAGTTTTCTGGTAAGCTTCTTCGTAGATATAAATGAAATATTGCATCTATTGTTGTGACTTGAACATTAGATGGTGGTATTGCTTTAACTTGAGTTTCTAAATGCTTCAGTAAGGTGATTTTGGAGTCTTAAGCATCACCTCGCATATATGACTTAAAGGCAATGGTACAGGGGTCAATGAATACTGAATTACAGCATCCATATCCATATCAGTCTTTTTTTCTAAAGACAGGAACAAAAGGCTCGCAAACAAATCTTGAATCATGCTTACTGCAAAAAATCGTTTCCTGTTCGTTATGAACAGGGGAAGACATTTGCCTTTGCATGATTTCAGCAAGTCTTAAAGGAGCGCATATTATTGAGGGAATTTGTATTTAAAAATTTTTTTAGAATAGTGTAATGTAATGTAATGTAGCCTTTAGATTGTGTGATATTAAGATTTTGTCATTTTTTTGGATTCTTTAGGTGTAATTGGCATAAATTTTGATAACTCTTGAAGTATCAAATAAAATTTCATGGTTTTCTCTATGGGCCTTATTTATGTGCAATTTATTTACGCATGAAGAATAGCTCAAATGATGAAAAGAGTTTTTTGTCCACCATCCTGAATAAAAAGTCACTAAATAAATAATAAAGAACTATTTCTTTGATATATTTTGAGAATAAAATTTTTTATTTACCTTATTGGGAAAATATAAATATTAAAAGCAGTTTAACAGGTTCAAGTTTTGTTTTTCTATAAAACAATTAAATGGAAGTAAATACTTTCACTTTCTAAGAAAACTAAAAACCAAACCAAATATGTAATTGCTAATAATAGCTCCATAGGAATAAAAAGTTTTACAACAAAAGCGTTACTGATGCGTGTCATCATCATTTTGCATATACCATAATAAAGGCAGGGAAATTAGCTAGATAATTTTCATCAAAAATTATTTTGTAGGATAAGGATCATGATATGTGATCGTAGGATAAGGATCATGCTATATGATTTGATCCCACCCTAAGGAAATCTTAATATGCTTAGAAAGTAGAAAGTAAGAAGATTTTGATAGACATATAAGCCTTTCTTTCTTTGAGTTAAGCATGTTATTACAGCGAATGACTCCTTAATATATTTCTTTTTTAAAAAATTATTCTGTTATTCAGCCATATCTGCATTTTAATGGTGATTTTAGATATGAAATGCCATTATCAAAAGTTACTTGATATTAAACAAATTTTCTGTTTTAGAAACTTCTGTATAAAGACAGAATATCATTAAGCAATTAAGAAGTTTTTAAAATTCTTTACTTAGCAGACCATTTTACCCACAGAGTATTTCTCTGCCATATCAAAAATAGGCATTGTTTTCTTTTAATTATTAATGAAGTATATATATATTTTTAAAAAAAAGTTTATATTTAAGGAGTAAGAAAATTTTTCTAAAGTATTGTTTATTTGTTTTTTCAATTAAATTTTCAGAAAATTTCTCACACTTCAAATTCAAATTTTAATACTTTGTCATCTTATTTTTAGAGTATGAAGACAGTGATTCATCTGATGGAATGTCTGGCGATGGTTACAGCAGTGAAGAAGTTTTTAACGGAGTATCTGATAATAACTACCTTCATCTGAAAATGGTCATAAATGAAAATGTCATACTTGAACCAATCAATAATTTTACTGCAGAGTTCAAAGAGTTAATTGTTTATATACTTGGTAGAATATAATTTTCAGCTTTTTAAACAACTAGATATTGTTGATTGAATTCTAATGATAAATATGCTTTAAATAAAAATGCATTTGAGGACAATAGAAAGTGAATTTTACGCATATAACCATCTGCTACAAATTCTTGATAATTACAGGTTAATAAACCGATTAACACAAGTATAGACCAAAAATGACCTCTCAAAATCTTCTTGAAATCAAAAAATCTTGTTCTGATTTGAGTAATTAAGATTTATGATTTATTTCAATCAAAAATTTTGTTGCATACTAGCTTATATATTATAACCCGTAAAATATTATGTTCAAAGATTTCGTTTTGGATTTTCTTAAGAAGTTTCAGTTGATTCTGCCAATTTTTTTTAAAAATTAATTTTATGCATTGCTCATTTATCAGCTTCGAGTTCCTAAATATTTTCCAAAATTGTAATTTCTTGATTTTTTTCAAAAAGTTCTAATTGGTCTCAAATTATTTTTGTTTTTAAAAATAATCGTACAGGTAAATAGTTAAATTTTTTATTGAAGCTCTTTAGTCATTTTATTAAATTTAAAATTTTTAAAACAATTGTTTAAAAGGAAAAATCTTTCTCATCCAGTGTGGTGAAAACTAGATATGCAATATGTAAGATGTTTAATGTTATTTAGGACGAGTTTGCCATATTTTCTTTGAAACCAGACCAAACATTCATTAGATTTTGTTTGAAGACTTGATTTTTGTTTGCAACTGTCGAGTCTTTCAATTTTTTTTTACTGATGGATATTAGGAAATTAATTAACTGTTTTAAAATCAAGTATGCCCAGGTGTATTTATTTCATAATATCTATTTTATGAAATAAATATGTTTTGATGTTTTAACCAAAAAACCACAATTTTCTAATTTCAACAAAGAGTTTTCTAATGATTATTCCATTTGAGTTCATATTATATCTGAAATTTTGAGATACTGAAGGGGTTAAAAAGCTTTATTTCTTCAGAGCTTATTGAATTTTTACATATTTAAAAAAAAATTCTTTAAAAATGTTTTCTGAAATGAGCAAATGTTTTGTTTAAGTTTTTCGTTTAGAATAAAGAAGTTTCTGTTAGTAATTATGCTATGATCTGTTTCATAGTGCATAAGTCTTAATGTAAAATTTTAATTTCATGTGTCGTGACACTATAAATAGTTTTTTCAAGCATTTACTGGTCCCAAATGTGTGGCCTAATTTAAAGCTAATTCATTTAAATATCTATTAATATGATGTATACTTTTTAATAGCTCCTAACAAAAATTATATCTGTTAGAGTTTATGTAATTTATTTACAGGTGAGATATATTCCAAAGGCAATGAAAAAACTCCCATATCAGATACAAAGAATTTCACACTGAGTAGTGTCACATTGCAAAGAAATTCAAGCGGTGATCTCCAAATAAAAATAAACATGTCAACAGAAATAGTGATCATTCCCAAAATTATTGAGTACAAAAAGATAGGTATATCCTGTTTGTTTTTGTTTCTTTAACAAACGGCTAAGGTAAATCTAGGCAAATTTTAATCAATATTCTGAGTAGAATATGCTTTAAAATATAAATAGCAACAGGCCCTAGCAATTTCTATTTTTTAAGTTCTGCAATGTATATTCTTTCTTAAAGAATGATTTTTCTAGGTTTTAAAGTGCCACAAATAGAATTCTTTTATCTGTGGCCACCTGCAGAATGTTTAAGTTCCCAAATTTCGCAAAGGTTTTAGTTGATAGTTTTAATTTCAAAACAAAGTTCCTTTTATTTTTTTTTATTAAAAGAAATTATTTTTTATTTAAGTTACCATAGTAATGTATTAATATGAGTTTCAAAAACCACTAATTGAGTTTTATACTTATTTTTTCATTATATTTCGAATGTAGAAATCAAATATTTCATATTAATATATGAGTGAGTGATTAAGTGTGAGTGAGTGAGTTTATGTCATTGATTTAAGTGAGTGAGTTACTGTGAGTGAGTGTGAGTGAGTATAAGTGAGTGATTTAAATAAGAGTGGGTGGTTTTGAGTGTGCTTGTGAAAACTTTTAAAATTTATAGAACCAAGTAGTGATTATAATAAACAAAAAAAAAGACAAATTCGCCTTGTAGTAACTTTTATTCGTACTTACGTTTAATCTTATCTCCAGAAATAAAATATAAATATAGATATGATATAGATTATGCAAAATATTCAAATAAATGAATTTTCTTTTTTTCTTTTAATTTAACAAATTTTGAAAGAATTGGTCAGTTCAAACAAAAACATTGGCTATCTAATTTTTTAGTTTTCTTCATTCTTCATTGTATCTATTTTTCTAAATTTTGCCCAGTATTCGTTATTTTTGTTCAAATTATTTTTTCCTCAGTTCCATCTTAAATTTTCTACAATTGCTTTTTAAATGTAATTACAGCTGAAGATGCTAATATCTAAAATCTAAGCGAAAACTTTTAGAGTAATAAGATAAATTTTAAAACAAGGTATGCTAACCACAAAGCATATTTTATTTACAAAAATATTTGAAAAACTCATCTTTCAGTCTATGTCTGGGAATTGAAGTAGAAAGAAACAACTCCAAAATTAATATGGTCCATTTAAAAAAAGTTCAACCTTAAAACAGTATTTCTAAAAAATGCTTGCTTTACGTACAAGAAATACTAAAAATTATATTAGTCAGAATTATTTAACAAAAAATCAGAATTGATATCGAAAAGCCACCATGAAATAAGATGCAAAAATTACATTTTTGATTATATCTTATATTATATAGTAGAGTATTATATACTATATAAATAATATTTTTTTTTGCTCCAGTTATTGATGTGATTCGAACAATTGGTAAACGTGATTCATGGTATATTGAGTTTGGTTCATCTGCATCTATTGAAAAAGTTCCTGGAGTGTCAATCATCTATTCATCTAGTGATGAAGAATATTACATTGTTGGCGATGCGGATATTTACCACCAAAAGGAAATCACAAGACATCTCAACCAAACTCCATTGTTCAATTCAACCATGATTGCTTTTTTAGAACTAAATGATTTTCCGTATCTGGATGCAAAGTTTAAAATGAAAATGTCTAAGGTTAAAATTAACCATGCATCGTAAGTGAATTATAACTGTTGTTCGATTGTTAAAACCATTTTTTTCAAAATTAAAAAAGTGTCTGTCAATTTAACATTCCATAACACTTCTCCTTAGGAAAAGATAGTTACTTGGTATTTTTCATGGAGCTGTAATTTCTTTAAAGAAATAAATCAAAAATTTCTGATTTAAAATATTTTTTATTTGAATATTCGTGAACATGATCTATTAAAGGCCTTCTCTATATACGAAGGTAGGTAGTCATTTTTGTAATACACATTTATATCATGGTTATTTAGGTAGAATACGTCTTTAAGTTGTTTTAAGTGTCTGGAACTTTAGTAATGTCAAAGTAAAACTTTACTAGAAAGGTGTGAATTCTTCCAATTTTTAGTAAAAAAGCTCACAGAAGTTCTAGTTGCTAGTTAAAATTACGTTTTTGTAATGGATAATAAGATTCTATAGATTTGGCTTGAATATTTCTTTGTAAATTTTTATAAAAAAAAAAAAAAATCAAACAGCAAGAAAATTTGTTAGCACTGGATAATAAATACTTAGAGAGCTATTTTGTATGCCTATTCTGTAATATCTTCTTCAAATTTCACTACGTTTGATCAACATGGTTTATTCTTGGTAGAGTTATATTGGAATCGATCGACAAAACAGCAAATTGGGTACTTCTGTAACATAGTTATGATAATTTATGTTTAAATTGTAGAGGAAGTGCTTTTCATGGTTTTTCCTTTTTAAAGATTTAAAGATCCAGTTAAAAGTTATTAGGTTATATTTGTATGTAATATTTATATTTTTTCAACTTTACTTTGTTTCTCTGGTTAACGATATAATTTATATTAACCTTGTTTTAGTATATTCGCAAAAACGAAATTGTTCTCACTCGAGAATGTATTACTTGAGACAGTTGTTTGGAGGGATGCTCCCATTCAAGTAGCAACGGCTTTACGGTTGAACTCAATTAGTTTAGATGATGCATTATTCATGCTATATAAATCAAGAATGCTTAAGTTTTGCTGGATTCATTTCACATATTTAGGTATTGTTTTAATTTATAGTGGAAATCATCTCCAGTTTAAACAGGCATAAGTATGATAAAGTAATATAATACGTTTTGTGTAAATTATCGTTTATTATTATTCAGGCATTTGTTTGGGAGGTAACTAAACTTTTTATAAACCCACGAACACTGATGCTCAAGATTAAGAACTGTTAGGAATTTGAGCAAAACAGTGGGTTGGGTCATAAGTTTGATTTTAATCTCAAACTTTGTATTATCTTATTTTTTAAATAATATTTTATTAAATAACTGTACGTTAGAGTATATTTTTCTATTTTTTAAAATTTGGTTTTTGTAACAATAAAAAAGATTTCAAGAAATGACCTGTAATAAGTCCCAAAGAAAAAAAATTGAATTCTATAACTCCCATTTAACCTCCATTATTGGCCCATCAAAGACCTATAATGCGCCCTTGTGGTTTTTTGGTTTTAAGGGTAGAAAAGTGAAAATTTTAAATTTTTGGTAATGAGCCCAAATATGTTTTTTAAATTTTTGCTGAAATTTTCCTATTAAGTTTTTTCTAATATATGTACGTTATGTAAATATATAATATATATATATATATATTAAATTATATTAAATTATTTATCAAATTATATATTAAATTAAATTCTAGGATAATAGAGGTATCCATATTGTTTCATTTCAAAAGCATGTTTTTCAGTATAATGCCCAAATATAGACATTTTTAATTACTTTTTGATTCTGCTTTTGTGTGATGTTAAAAATAATAGATTTGGTAATTGCTACATACTGGCTGTTTAAAAAAAATTACCAGTCCTGGTAAATTGGTTGTTTTTCTTATGTTAAAATAAGTTCCAGGAGTTTTTCTGTAAGATAATTGGTTAAGGGTTTGACAGATGTGAAAAAGTCATGAAATTTTTTGGATTATTTAAAAAAAAAAAAAAAATAAATTATCCTTTTTTCCAAAACAATTTTTTTATTATTATGAAATTTAGCATGAATTCATATTTCTGATTTTTGAAAAATAAAAAAAATATATTTTTTTTTCCGTTAAAAATGTATTTTTCATAAAATCATGTTTACTTTTTTATTTATTTAATTATCTTGAGCTAAAAAGCCCACAATGGTGGACAAGTGTTGATTTATATTTAAATCCAAGCTAAATTTATAATTACATAACTGTGAAATTGTTATATCAACTTGAAATTTTTACCACTTTTAAATCGCAATAAAATCTTGCGTTACCAAAAAATCTTAAAACAGCTTTTTTTTTTAAAAGTTTGCATGTACAGAACCATAGGAGGCATATTTTCCACTTGAATTTTGTATGAAGTTGTAGGATCATAGTGAACATCACTTGATGTATATCATTTCCTTTTCAATGACTTGGTTTTCAGTTAGCCCCAAAATGGTAGCCAAGTAGTGAAAGGTATATAAATTAAGTCTAAATTCAAAGTTGTCTAACATTAAAATTAGATAATTGGAATTTTTACGGCGGTTAGATATAAAAATTAAAATTCTTCATGGCTAGCTTTGTGGCTGTTTTTATGTTTTATCTATTCGTTTTCCTCATTAGAATATGAAAAAATAAAAAAACAGAATGATAATAACTATATTAAAATATTAGTGGTTTTTTTGAAAGGCTTTTGTTGAATGTTGAGTGATATATTTTAAAATTGTCTACCGTCTCTGAAAGTTTTAGTCGTAGTTGTAACAAATTAAAAGGTACGGGTTTCCTTTGAGGGTATTTATGAAAATTTCTATCAATCTTGTTCTCTAGTTTATTTTATTTTGAAATGGAGAATATTTTCAGCTAGTATTATTACTTATTATGACTTGCTCTTCAAGGCATCTAAGTAACATGAAAATTCGAATTTGTAAGAGTAACTAATTTAATGAAATTTTACAACAAAGTCTACCACCAAGTCCATCTTAAATTTGACTTACATCTTACTACAAAACCGAACTCAAAGGTGGATATTATGTATATTCATTATATAAACTACAAGCATAAATAGGCAAATAAATAAAGTTTGCCTTTTAATTCAAGTGGTAGCTAATTTTCATTATTATTATTATTCTATATTATTATTCTAATATCTTGCACTACTTTTTATGTTGTTATAGATGTTGCCATAAATTCATGGCAAGCAAACAAAACTGACGTATTTACAACAGTTTTTGGCGATATGACATCTGCAATAAAGGACAGTAAGTTTACATCAAATTTATGTCTATTTTTTTTAAAACTTTACTCAACCGTAAATACATAATTAGTTAAAAATTTTATTAAAATGAATATTAAGGTGAGTTTCACTTCTCTTTCAATCCCTGACGACTGCTCTGTGGTTCACCAGAAATGGTTAATTTTCAGATTTTAAGGATCCACAAGCAAATTTTCTTTGCTTAACTTGAGCTGGTCTGAAAAATGTAAAAAGAGTTCTCGGAGTCCAATGAAAACCGTTTGTAATTAACTCACCACAATCATAAGTTATATCAATTTTTAAAAAGTAATTTCTAAAAAGAAATACTCGGATATGGAAGTCTTATTAAAATTTGTTTTTAATGATGATAATGAATTTGAATATGATTTTGGTGATAGTGATTTAAATAGTTACTTAGACAATGAATGGGAATATGCATGATGAAGAAAATTTGAAGCCGCAACATGTTGATGAAAGTTATGTAAATAATAATGCTAATTTAGATCGTATTGTTGTAAAAAATACACACTATTTACCAAACAAATCATTAGAAAATGTACCTCCTGTACCACAGTCTTCAAATATAGAAGAAATCACTCACAGTAGTAGCAATGAACAGATTGAACTGTCACAACACCAACAACAGCTATTTGAATGACCAAATGCTTTAACTCCAATAGTGCCTCCTGCTAAAAGGAGAAGCGTTTGTGAGTGAGGTGGTGGCAGAGAAGGTAGAAGAAATCGAAGGAGTGCTGGGGTGATGCTGGTATTCAAATTCCTGAATAGAAGTTGGTCTCTAAATAACTCACTGAGGAATTAACTGAAACAGCAGGGCTCAAAGTTTGAATATAAAGCCGTACTTAAATAACTTTGGTTGCCGACTCTAGAAAATCAATGCAGAGTCAAGAAATTTTGGGTCGGAACAACGAAATAATATTATATTTTTATTTTTCAGTGTGACTGCTGATATCATGAAATTCATTAATCCAACTATTTTTCTGTATAGGTTTTTCAAATATAGTCATAATGTAAATTTACAACGTTAAAACTTACTGTTGTTGTTACTTTATACTTAAATTAATTTACATAAAATATGCATCTTCAACTTTTAAATTTCTCTTTTTTTGCTTTAGAAAAATAACAAAGCTTTGTAAATTTGCAAGATGCTTAAATCGAGCATTAAATTTTATAATTTTTTTTAAAAAATTTGGTAAAACATCATTGTGTGTGTTCAAATGATTCAGGTGGTAAATTTTTTTACTTTTGTTGCGATCTCAAAATATAAAATTAAATAAAAACTGTTTTTAACATTGTGCATATAAAATTTTGTGGACTAAGGGCCATATTTAAAGACAATCAAAATAATTGTGCTGACTTGTATTTAAGTATAATCTAGACTATTCTACTGTAAGTGCTTTGTCAAGAGTTTCGTTTGGTTCTACAACAAGGGATTGGGTCAAAATAGACAATAAAATAACAACAGTAATAAAAATCAAACAATATATTCATAATATAATATTTAGCATTTCTCTTCTGTGCAACATCCCACTGATTGATTTTCGTTTTCTAGAAATAAAAATAAGATTTATATAAATAACATTGTAACGTAACGTAACTCATTGAACTTGTCAACCCAATTTTGTGAAATCACAACTGCCTAATAATATGTAATATATTTAATTGAGTCTATATTATAAATGTTCGTATTTACTTCAAGACTTTTTTATAAAAACATAAACAAAAAAACTCATTTTAATTCAGCCTTGTGATAATACTTGTTCCAAAAGACTGATCAAAATTTCTATCATCCAGTATTTATATAAAAGAAAACATCTAAAACAATTAGTAAAACTTACTTCAACTAAAAAAAGTGTGTAAAAAGCTGTTTTTAGATATTTTTTTATTTTCCAGGATTTTGGATCAATAAAATAATGTTATCGAAAGACCTTACCTTCATTCCGAGACCTACTTTGAAAAGTACAACACAATAAGAGACTATACATAATATGACACATGCTGTTTACTTGTTTATTTATAGTTTGACTTGAAAATTTGATATGATTCACTAAATCCACCATTTTGAATGAAGTAATTTTTCTTTTGAATTTAAAATTTCTATACTTACTGCTAAGTAATTTGCCTATGTGTAAATTTGTGTAATTGTGTAATTTGCCTAAGCGGCGGTGTAAAGGATATAAATTATTTTTTAATTTTTTGTTGATTTTTTTGAAGTTCATTCAAAATAATTGATATTATTAAATTTGTAAAACAGATTTTTCTTTGGCGTGTGACCTAATTATGAAATTAGATTTCTGATTAAAAGTGATAAGATTTTCATATGAACAGGGATTTTGAAAATATGATCCTTATGATCAATATGTCAGAAATGTCCATTTTGCTCTGGGACAGTAGGTTGCAAAATTCTGGGACTGAAAGGGTTGATCATTTGTTTTTTGACACAAAAAAATCTAAAATCGTTTGGTCAAATATTATTCTAATTTAACAAAACAATTAATAATAACTTGTATGTCTTAAAATAAGCATAACCTACTTTACTAGTATGACATTTAAAAAAAAACACCCTGCTGTATTACAACTGATCAAAAATGGTAATGATCGATAATATGAAGGGTGTTTAACTACCAAATGTTGTTCAAGACTGATCATGCTAGTTGGTATAGCAAAACTGCTTTGCTTCTTCAAGAAATTTATAGCGAAATCTCATATCATGTTGTAAATCTGCATAGACCAAATACTACAGACTCTATAATGAAATTAAGATATATGTAGATTGTTATTTAAATGAGTACCTATAGTGTTTAAAATTTAAAGAATATTCATTTATATATTTTTTGCTAGGGGGCAGACAATATCTCCCATACCATGGCTCCCAAAATAATTTTTTTTTGGCAGCAGAAATAACTACTCAACCAGAAAACCTGTGGATAACAATGTTTGCACATATAGACTCACAGAGATATCTGTTATTTTAGAAAAAATTTGCATTGAAATGGTATAAAATGGATCATTAGTATAATACATGTATGAAATGTACAAAAACTATGAAATTTGTTTAGTTGTTTTATTTATGAAGCGCTGTTAGTTTAAGACGCTTGTTCAGATTTGGAAGAACAAGGCGCAAAGCTATAGAATTTTTTTTTGTATTTTCTTTGTCAGTCACAAGATTTCTGTTTATTAATGTGGTTAAATTCAATGTTCAGAATTGAGTTTATTTAGGCACTGTGAAATCGCAAAGAGTTAATTGTGCTATCTGAAGTTATAAATATTGATAAATAAATGATAGATAATAAAATTGTTATATTGAATTTTTAAAAGAAATGATTAGTTTAAAGTTGGCAAAGTAACCGAGTGCTTAGGTAGGAGCTTGCAACCTAAATTTTACGCATGTTACAGAGCTATAACGCTTAGATTTCTTTAAATTGAAGTTTAAAAATGCTAAAAGTTTTGTAGATATAGTTTAGTACCTGAATAACTCAGTGTATGAGTAGCATTTTGGAGCGGTAAATTTGTAATTTTAATTTTTCTTTAGCTTCTTGTCTAGTAGTGGCTTCTACCTTACTTATGGCTACTTGTTTTAAAAAGAAATAAATTATTTTTTTATAAAAAACAATGATTTAAGAAATGACTTTAGGGATATAAGCGTGGTATTAATTTTTTTCTTTAGATTATTTCACTATTTCTTTATAATTTTTAAAAAGATCTTTGGAGTAAACTTTTCATTTCATTACAGAATATGAAAGTTACAATTCTAGCTTTTTGAAAAACTTCCATGGTTTTTAGTTGACCTATACACCAATTTCAGGCCAGTGAATTACTTGAATTATAATTATCACGCTCTCTTTATTGCTTGTTTAAAATTGGTGTTTGTGTATTTTTATTTTATTTCACCTTCCAATCAGAGCTAAGTCCTGCTTATTAAAACTATTTGTTCCACGTGAAAGAATTTTTTTCCAAAGATTGAAGTTTAATGATCTAATTTAGGTAAGGTTAATTTTTGTTATTTTCAAATTTTTTATTTTTTAGGTATTGTTCTAGTCCGTGGAAGGTTATCTTTAAATCTAAAAACAAGCTGCATGGATGAGCCCGTTTGTAATTTTATCAAAAATCATATCACGCAGCAGCTGAGTATGGAACTTAATGGAAATCTATTTCGGGATTCATTTATTGTTAGTGGAGCACTAAACACTGCGGCTGTTAGGTTTGGTGATGCATGGTTATTAACTGATATTAAATTGAAAATTATGGGAGAAAATGAGAAACGTTCTGTTGTAATTTTATCTTGCAGAATTATTCACAAGGAAACTAAACATATTGGAAAAGGTAAGTTAGTTTATATTTTTATGTAATTTGTTTTGCACTTTTCATTGCTTGTTTCAGCATATTGACAACAGAAGTCTGAATATACAACTAAGAAACACTAGTTACTGATTTTTTTTTAACTAGTTTATTTTTTATCAAAGTTAAATCATTATTTAGAATAGGATGGAATGAATATAATTAACCTCTATTTCTGTTTCAATAACCTAATTTTACTCAGTGATGCATTAGAAAATAACGTTGTTAATGATATTTCATTAAATATTTATTTACTTCCCGGCATTACCAAGAGTTAGATGGAAATTTAAAATTTTCAATCAGTATCTTTTGGTATTTTAATCTCAGACAATTTATATTGGTTAGTATCAAAATCGTAATATAAGGTTAAACTGGAATGAATTTTTGAATTCTTTATTATTGCATTTAAATAAATTTTCTAGTAATTGAATAAAGTAAGATATTTCAACATGAAAATCTTGTTGGGAATATATA